>OZ029922.1:31365572-31484250 GCA_964023275.1 Norana najaformis
CCCGCTGGCTTATCCAGAACTGACGGCTAAAGACCCAACGAGTTTAGGCTCATTCCATGGAGCAGTGGCCGGAGTCTGATTTGGGATGTCACTTAGGCTTCTCCTTACTTGGCTGCTACTTCTGTCTCGGCCGGTGGAGCTGCAGAATTAGCAGCTTCTAGGAAGATATCAAAATACAATCCAATCCTCCCACAGTATCATTTTGTTCCGCTGGCCTTCGAAACTCTGGGTCCTGTTAGCAACGCCGGGGTTACTTTTGTCACGGATCTTAGGTCCTCTCCAGTACGAATAGCCAGTGACAACAGAGACACATGCCATCTTTTCCAACGCCTATATCAGTTGCCATCCAACGTCTTAAAGCTGTCGCCTTTCGCACCCTTTCTCTCTGCCAGGACTTGACGAGATTTAGCCATCGCATACATTTTGTCTCTCGGAAACCTCTTTTATAAGTCCCGAACATCCGAAGTTTTCTTTTATAAATGACACAAATTCTCATAAACAGGAAACGATGTGACTTGCGGGCTACAAGAGCCGGCACAGATCACTCAGATTTGTTTCCATAATTGCACGTTGTCTTTGGAGTATCGGGCGATCATGTTCTCCGGGTAACACCACTCGATTTCCTGAAAGAAGCAGCGCTTATGCCGATATAGCTCTATGCATTCGTGTCGATATTTATCCGATCGAATCCTATGACAGCAGAGCTCCACAGGCCTAGGTGTTCGCCGCACCGCCCTACACTCGGAATCGAACCAGGGAGGGAGAGGACTGAACCTGATGGGAGCTAATCAAAGCGGTAACAGCTCGTCGATAACGGAACAAAGGGTGTTCTCATAAATGTCGAATATCTCGGCCAAAGAGGTTTCAGTGTCTGCAGACACATCCGACACAGGGCTCTATTGTCGAAGCGCCGACGGATCGCCTCTCTGTCCAAATGATTCCATTCTCATATTATGTTGACCTCGATGACCCGTGCGATACTTGTGGGGATGGATGGAGTGGTGGAAAGGATCAGGCTGTGGTCGGAGACGGACGAGCGCTTCGTTGCAAGTGTAACCGGCGTGTAGTCATGACGGGTGATACCCAGATCAAGGCCCCCGCCCCCGCCGTGATGTGTGCGGTCGGCTCTTTTAGGTGACGACAGAGACTGAAAGCCGACCTCAGCTGCGTCAGTTGATCAGTTGGTCATTTGGTCGGCGGCCCTGAGGCATCTCGGCTCCTCCGAACAGATGCTGAGATCCAGTGTAGTGCAAAGCCCTTTTCATAAAGATGGATGAATGCGATGGTTTCTGACCATCTTGCCTAACGATTTTGTTTTGACTGAGCGCCTGCGAATAAGATGCTTCCCGCAACTTAGCTTCGTTGGGCGCTGTAGAAAACTCGAGTTTACGATTACGATACGATTACGAATGTTCCGCCTCAATACGTTCCTTTCTGTCTGTCTGCGTCGATTGCGTCGGCGTCTTAATGCAGTCGCACGACCTTTTGCCTCAGACCATCTGTTTAGCTGCTGCTGCTGCTGCTGCTGCTAAGACGCGGAGAAGGGAAGATGCGGATTGCCGCAGCGTAACAGACGATGGATGTTGCAAACGACTGTCGTCGATTTAATTAACTGGAAGGATTGGTGAAATTGCAAGCAGACTTAACGTGTGTTGACAATATGTCTCTGTTTTCCTTGATAAAAGTCCTCGTGACGGTGGCTGTCGTCCGCAGGCGTAGAAGCAATCAATGTGGCCTCCCCCTAGATGTCTGAGTATGTGTCGCTGCCTGTCCTTGAGTCTGCTTTGTCGCTGTGCATCGGTTTTCTTGTCTTGCGTTAAGTTACACCCTTGGGTCAGCAGACCGTGACGGCTGTAACGAAGGCATTCATCGAGTGAGATTTCTATCTCAGGCAAGACTGATTCAGTCGACGTCGGTTGTCTCGAGAACCTGTCGAACAGACTCGAAGAACCTGAAAGAGAAGAACACGGACGAAAAGAGCAGGAATAAGAAGAGAGAGGCTCCTCACAGGACAATTGACGCACGACAGCGAATAAAGGACATCTGGTTTCTTCATAAGAAATATCTGTAGAAAAGAAACAGACGAACCTCATATGAGGTCAGATGTGGTGGTGGCGGTGGTGTAGTTGTAAGATGGCTGCAGCTGTCGAGTGTTCTAGCCGAGGACTGATGTCTCTGCGTCCATATGCTGTCGTCTTAGGTTTGCTATCGGTTTTTCTTACTACGTCGACATGGACTTCGCAAGCAACGATGTATGACGGGTAAGAGTCACGCCTCAGCCCAGCTCTTCAGCCGCCTCGTCTAAGCACCATCAGTGCCGCATAACATCATTATCGTCGTCATCACCATTATCACCATTATCGTCATCATCGTCGTCATCATCGTCGTCTTTATCTCCTTCTCTTCCTCCTACTCTTCAATCGTCTTTAAAACGCCGTAGCCGACAATTCTGAAATAAGGGATTGCTTCTTTTTAAGGGATTGCTTCTTTTTTTGGCTCAATGCGTAGAATGAATGGCAGGTTTTCGTATCTTGTAAAGGTTCCTTAAAACAGTGGTTGGTCTGATTAGAGGAAACCATGGCATGCTCTAAAGACAAGTTTGGGTTTGAGGACAGAAGAAACAGGTTCCTGTAATTCGCGACTAAGAGTTCGTTCGCTAGAGTTTGTTTTGTCGAAAGGTCGGACAATGAAATTTAACTGAAATCAATGATTGTCTCTGAACTGCGAGACGGTTTGGTGTAGCTTTTGTTATTCCATTATTCAAATGCCGACATCTGAAGAAGACGTCATTGAAGAAACTAAAGAAATGCATATAATGTACCTGAGACGAAGATTCATCAGGCAAATTAATAATCACTGTAAATGTAATTGTAACGGTACCTTTGAAAAGCGAAAGAGTTACCTCTCACATGCGCTGTGTACGTGGTTATCAGTCAGATGAAAGAGTTGGTAAGATTGCAGAACCGTCGATTAGATAGGAATAAATTAGACCTCAGAGATCAGAGATGCGATGTCGCCACCAGTTCTGCCACTCTTACTGCTAAGTGCATGGTGCCAAGGTTTGGCCGCGTAATAAGACGGTGCGGGTGACTTTAATGTTGCAACGATAGATTGTCTGCCTGGCGCTGTTGCTTCATGCATCACAAAGAAACTCTCTCTCTCTCTCTCTCTCTCTCTCTCTCTCTCTCTCTCTCTCTCTCTCTCTCTCTATATATATATATATATATATATATATATATATATATATATATATATATATATATATATATATATATATATATATATATATATATATATATATATATATATATATATATATATATATATATATATATATATATATATATATATATATATATTAATGATTTAAGTTTTAATTCAAGAGAATTAAGACCATGTTTCATTTCAACAACCCTTCTCCGCTATATATAAATATATACATATGTATTTATATATATATGTATATATATATGTTTATATAGAGAGAACTCCTTTGACTTTATATATATATATACGCACGGAAATCTAATACGAATTTCTAAGCAGAAGTTCATAGGGGCATAATGTATTTGATGTAGCGAGCAGAAATTAGACTCGGGGCAGTTCAGACAGGATAGTATGTGGGTCCATCAGACATTACAGTTTGTCGTTTTAGGTGGGTTAGGCTAAAGGTTCGTCCAGGCCAACGTTCTCGCTCAGTGTAACGCAGCTCAGTCAATCTAGAAAGCATTCGGAGAACAGTGGCTATTGTACGAGAGACCTTAGGAAAACACTTAATACGAGGGTTAGACTGCTCTAAGGCCGCCCTAGACTTAGGCCATTGGCCTAAAATGACTCTTCGATCGATAGCGGAGAAGGGGTGTTGAAATGAAACATGGTCTTAATTCTCTTGAATTAAAACTTAAATCATTAAAATACTAGAAATAAACTAAAGCGACAGTAATAACATAAATTTGAAACTATTATACAATTCTGTTATAATAAAAAATGATTGTTACATAAAATAGTAATGATGATAATGATTATCGTGATGATGATGTTCTTGTTGTGTAGTGACGAAGTTCTTGAAGTTATCGTCGATGGAAATGAGAAGCTGAACAATTTCTCGCTGATCGTGAATCGCTTCCAGGTCAGAACTCTCACGTCTTCCACTGATGGAAACACAGACTCCTCTTGAGATTTTTAAGATGATAAAGTATTTGGGATGCTAAAGTACTTGCATTGCTGAAGTACTTGGCATACTGAAGTAATTGGGATGCTGAAGCTCTTGAGATACTGAAGTATTTGAGATGTAGGAGTATTTGGTTTTCTGAAGTACTTGGCATACTGATGTACTTGGGATGTTGAAATACTTGGAATATGGTTCCTTTTAGAAAAACATCTGTCGATTACTTTACGCCTTTATACATGTTCCTTTAAATGAAAGGAGACTACGATCCATTTTTCCAGCTGCGTTTTCTTCAGATCAGGTTTCTCGCAAATCAAAACCATAGACTGCTTTTATTTCAGCACTTCTGTCGAAATGTGACATGACAAAAAAGCAGTGTTGTAGTTGTATCAGGTGAGTTCCTATGATTCGTTATTTTTTAATCTGTAAATTCTGATTGGCAGGTGAGCTTGTGGCAGCCACCTGTTAAAGATACCGGGAAAGCTGTAGTCCATGTGCTGTCAGCTGAGAAGGAGGAGCTGAAGAAGGAACTGGACAGAGTCGGCATCGCTTATCGAACGGTCATCAATAACCTACAGACGTAGGCAGGCATATTCAGTGTTCTCCGTCATTGACTCCGAAATCTCGAATCAGGATCACCTGTCAGATACTAAATATAGATCAATGCCATTCGATCTGAAGCTTCATTCTGACAAAGTCGCACTTGTTCTTGCATTTGAAATTTGGTCATTTGGAGAGGTTCTTTCGACACTTGAATACATACCTACCTGTCTGTCTGCCTGCCTGCCTGCCTACTTACCTACCTACTTGTCATACATACCTACCTACATGCAACATACATACATATATACATACATATATACATAAATAAGTACATACGTACATAATACATACATTTAGATGGGGAATGACTGCGGCGTCTGTTTGGTTGTCTGAATTAAGGCGGATAGACGAAGAGCGGAAATCGAACCCAGTCGAAGGAGTGGCTCTTCCGTGGACCTCGAGGACCAGGAGCAGCAGAAGGAAGAGAAGGTCGTCGGGGCACAGCATTGTGGGAAAGTATGCGACGTACGAAGAGATACGCGATTGGCTGAACGACATTTCTCTCACCTTTCCAAATGTAACTCGCTTAGAGGTCATAGGAAAGACGTTCGAAGGACGTGACCTTTTCATGCTCAAGGTCAGTCGTATGCCGTGGCCATAGAGAACAATAAGCTTAGCTGTATATCTAATCTAATGACTTCTATAGCGCCGTTATCATTGTGCCCAAAGCATCAGTCGATGATCGCTTCAAGTGAAATCGTAATCAAAATCATAATCTATTATGTCTAATATAATGACTTCTGTAGCGCCGTTATGTATTTATATATATATATATGTATATTATATTGGAGAAGCGAGGTCGAACATCGATAGCTTTAGGACATCAGAAGTCAGGCTACGGTGGGAAATCAAGTTGAAACCGACGAATTGAGACTTGAATGCCATTCAAGAACTGACAGAACGCAAAGAACTGTGCAGTGAAGTAGAAAGTTTTGAACCATCCACAGATAGATCACAGACCACAAAGAGGACCAGCCACAGAGAGACCACAGACCACAGAGAGGACCAACCACAGAGAGACCACAGACCACAGAATCAACCACACAGAGACCACAGAGAGTATCAACCACACAGAGACCACAGAGAGGACCAACCACAGAGACCACAGAGAGGACCAACCACAGAGACTCAGAGAGGACCAACCACAGAGACCACAGAGAGGACCTACCCGAGAGACCAACACCGTCCATTTGTGAGTCACATCACAAGTCAAAATGTTCGTCGATGGATTTTAATACAGCTGTAGTTTCTGGAACGACGGTCAGAGGTCGACCGACTGTTTTCTGCAAGTGAGCAGAACTGCCGCATTCAATAAAGATACGATAGTAATCGTAATCTCGAGATTTCTAAGGCGTCCAAAGACTACGTCGGTGGGAACCAGCTCATTTACAGGCGCTCAGTCAAAACAAGATCGATAGACAGAGTGAAACTGGTATCTTAATGACCGTCATGTGAAGCAGAGCTCAATTGGTTGGATCATTCGTCTGAGGTTCAGCTTCCAGCTCATATGCAATGTCCTGCGCTTAGTTACAGACGGAGGACGGACGGATGGAAGAAATGTTCATATGGCAATCGAATTGCCTACTTATATAGCACCTATGTTTCCAGCTTCGGCCGTCGTCGCCAACGGATTAATGCGAGTCATGTGTTGCCAGAGACTGACTTTGTTTTTCATGCGGCGGCGGCGGTGGAGGCGAATCTGAGTCAGAATCTGAGATCCGACGAAGGAATGCATTTGGCAGAATTCGAATGACAGGTTACGACGCATTTGGCGTTTTGACGTCCTAAATGAAATCTATGGTCAGGCGATAATCGCCGATGTTTGGCTGAAATCATGAGATCAAGGACGAGGAGACTGGGGCTGTTTGCCGCTGCTGTTCGCTGCCTATGACCAATGAACTGTCGTCACAAACTAACAATGGTTCGATATACAGGCAACAGATGTCGGCTGCGGACTGTAGCGATGTTTCTAGTCTTATATTTGATACACTGCGGTGGTTAGTGGTTCTTTTCTGCATTTAGTGCATTTATAAACGATGAGGATTCTTCTTATATGAAGCTTCTCTACGCTGCCTCCGTAATAACGATAGAAGAATAAAGCAGTCAATGGCTCATGTGTGCCATGATGCACGCATTCGTATACGCACCACTGCTGATTGTGGCAAAATTATCTATTGAGGCCTAACTCTCTCTCCCACATTTGCAAACTGCAGTCTGTATTAAGTGCTACGGCCCGACTGGTTTACGGTATTCCTAGGTTTGACCATATATCCAGCTTCAAGTGGGAGGAGGTGCGCAGGTCTTTCTGGAGCCATTTGCCTGCCTTGCCTGCGACATGGGTTTCTTGGCATTTCTTTGTCTCCGAAAGCGCTTGAAAGCCAATCTGTCCGTTCATCGTTTCCTGCTGTCAGGTCCGAAGTGCCTCTGAGAAGTTTCTCTTGTAGAGGCGCTATACAAATTTACGAACAGCTTAAGCTCTGGTTAGGCTTTAGTTTTGACTGGCCATTTGGTTGAGTTGATAGGCGATGCATAGCACGGAAGATCATTCATCCAAGTAACTGGATGATTGATCGATCGTTCTTGCAATACTACACCTGATAGCCTTTCTACCATTCATTATTTTTGGTTGGTAACTGAGTACAATGCAAGTTGGCCGCATAAAAAGCGTCTTGACTTTGTATTTGCACCTCAGCCAAATGATCCTTCAGCATCGAAGCAAGACTTCTACAGCGACAGCGTGTAAATTTGAGTGTTACAGTTGCATTTGTATCTTTTTACTGTAAGCTTTGGGCTCTCGAGAACAGAGTCTCCGCGTTGACTAGACTCTGTGTCTATTCATCGTCTGTTGGTCGCTGTAGATTGGAAATCAGAGTTCGCAGTCAAACAATCCGGGAATCTGGTTGGACTTTGGAATCCATGCCAGAGAATGGATAACAGTTTCATCAGCCGTCTACATCATCTCTGAGGTAACTGGGAAGCAGACTGTCCCACATCCCACTCTATTCTATCTTCCTCCTAAGCAGCCTCTGAAGCAAGTGGAATGACCAGCCATGCATGCATCGTCAGTGACCAGTGATTAAAGGGGGCCATTTCGAAGGGCAGGATGATAATCAAAGGGTCGGCCCCATTCGTCTGATGGACGCCCCATACAAACTAAGCCAAGCGAAGAGCGGAATAAAGGGTCAGTTGTTGTCCTGCGTTGCTTTTGGCTGGAAACACTGCGCCGAGGCAATGCTCTTGACGTAGACAGCACGGTTCCACACAAACGCTTTCATGCATGACTGACTTCAGCTGAGTCGTGGTTATGACAGCTCACTGATGCCATGGGCCGATCATGTTGTCGCTACACTATTCAGCTGAATGCGATGAGGCAGTTCAGTCTCGCGCACGACAACCGATTGCTCATCATTACGCGATGCTACGTGTTCAGTCCCACCCAACGCAAACACCATACAGTAGCATACTGTATGGCTGAAAGGATTTTAATGGCAGCCCACAAAGTTTCAAAACGTGCCTGCAAACATGAACAGCTGACAGCTGTCCTCTGCTTTCTCATGCATGGATGGTTTTTATCGGAAGTGTGGTCATAATAGAAGGTTTGGCTAAATCTCGACAGATTTGATGTTTGGCCTTTGAGTCATTTACAGGACGTGTTTCATGTCAGTCGATTCACACGCCACAGATGAAAGCGTCGTTGGCGGTCGAATGAAACTCTGTCTTTTTCAAACGGAAACTAAAATTAGGACCTTATAGCACGAATCCACTCTTCACGATCTCTCGTCTTTGTCGGAAGAGTTCAGCGAATGATTGATTGCCTAAAAACTATCTATCAGATATCAGGTCTTCCGACCACACGATGATCGCTGTCTGTCTGTCTGTCCGTCTGTCTGTCTGTCTGTCTGTCTGTCTGTCTGTCTGTCTGTCTCACATACTCCCTCTTTCTTTGCGTACATTTCTTTCTCACACTCTCTCTCTCACTGTGTCCATAGATTTTCGCTGTCTATTTCTTTCTGTAGCTCTCTCTCTCTCTCTCTCTCTCTCTCTCTCTCTCTCTCTCTCTCTCTCTCTCTCTCTCGTTCACTCTGCCTCTCTGTGTCTTGTTCTATTCTGTCGACAACCGATTGTCAAACTCGAGTAGTGATCCGATAAACACGAAGTGCACGACAGCGTATCACTGCGCCGCAGCATTCGGTTATGACAGTTATTATTATTATTATTTAAAGTGATAAATATGACAGCTATTATTATTATTTAAAGTTATAAATATGACAGTTATTATTATTATTTTAAGTGATAAATATGACAGAAGAGAATGGTGACTTCAAATGGACCGATTTCTTTGCATTCTATCGATCAGCAATAAATGCACATGAACTTAGTTTAAACATCATTTACAGGTCGACGTCTTCATTCGGCTCATCATCGGAAAACATTTCATTCATCCAAGTCCACGCGATGATGATGATGATGATGATGATGATGATGATGATGATGATGATGATGATGATGATGATGATGATGTAGCTGATGGTTATTGTTACTACTGAGTAGATTCTGACGGACTATTACGACGAAAGAACGGAGTCGCTGGCGCTGAGTGGAGCCATCGATTGGTACATTCTTCCGCTGGTCAATCCCGACGGATACGCTCACAGCCACCACATCAACGGCGTACGAAACAACTCACCTGATAAACACACACCCACACACACACATATACACACACACATGCAGTCCTCCTCCTCTTCTTCCTCCTCCCCATCCATCTCTATCATCACCCGAAGACGATGCTGATGACGCAAGGTGTCGTCTTCTTGTGACCTTTTGGTGTTACTAGAAGGCTTGCACTTACCTCAGTCAGTTCCGTTGATTCAAAGTCCATCTAATCTTTAGAGTTGTTCTTGGCTAATTCTTAGCTGAGCCGCTGTTTCGTGCGTCCTCTAAACAAATGCATAAAGCTGGTGAACCGAAGAAAACTTTGTCTGATCATCAACAGTGTGACGACGAAAGTAGCATCCGCATAAACCTAACGTTGAGTGTCAATGAGAAAACTCCGAAGCAACCAAGGTATTTGGGGTTGTCTCACTACAAAATCAAATTGATTTTATTTATAAAAAAACAGCAGAGCGATTGAGCTAAATGTAGTTCAGGTCTTGTGGTGTTTCATTCGAGCAGAGTCGCTTATGGCGAAAGAATCGTTCGATTTTTGCGAACTCGAGTTACAGTCGAACGCACAACATGAGCTGTCGAGGAACGGATCTCAATCGCAATTTCGACTTCAAGTGGAACGGCGTAGGTAAGACAATGCAGCTACTAACATCCAAGCTTCTTCTTCTTCTTCTTCTTCTTCTTCTTTTCCTCCTCCTCCTCCTCCTCGTCGTCCTCCTCCTTCTTCTTCTTCGCATTCTTAATCTTCTTCGCATTCTTCTTCGCATTCTTCTCTTCGTCCTTCTTCCTGTCCTTCCCTCCTCCTCCGCCTTCTTCTCCTCCTTCTTCTCACTTCATCCCCTTTCATTCGTCAGTTTGCTCGTTGTTGGGTTAATGGCTTTGTGTGCTGTTGGTTTTGTGCAGGTACTACAAGCGAGCCATGCTACGCAACATACTGTGGGCCGTGGCCGGCCAGTGAGAACGAGACGCAGGCCATCACGAACTTCCTCTTGAAGCACAACTCATCCATTCATGGATATGTCACCATTCACAGCTTTGGTCAGATGTTCATGGTCCGGTGGGCTTACAGCGAAGACGCTCCTCCGACGCCTGAATTCAACGACACTGTATGAATCTATATCTCCTCTCTCTGCCCTTCTGTCTAGCAACTGCATCGGATCTTTGCCTCTCTCTCTCTCTGCCTCTACCTCTCTCTGCCTCTCTCTCTCTCTGCCTCTCTCTCTTCGAGAGAGAGAGAGTGTGTGTGGCATCCTGTCACTTGTGTCTTCTCTTGTCATATGAACACTGATTGCAAACAAAGGAACTTTTTCTTCTTAAACAACTTAGCGTCATTCAGGCTGCTACAACCATCAGAGAGTGCCTCTGATGAGGTTTCTCTTGAAGGGGCCTTAGACAAATTTACGATTACACTTACTCTCAGGCACCTTGTGCATAGGGCAATGGCGTAGCTAGCCTTCCGAGGGCCCTTGTGCAAACTGAACTTTGGCTATTTTGCTTAAAGTAATTGAGCAGCTGGGCCTTGGCCTCTTAGGGGCCAGGCGGCCCCTGACCTTGTGGGCCCTTGTGCTTTGCACAACCTGCACAATCTATTGCTAAGCTTCTGGTATAGGGTGTGGCTTACTTTTGCACCACAGTTTAAATTTATTGTGTCTGGTAGGCGGAGTTATAATTTAGACTTTAAGGTGTTTTGATTGACAGAGTTCTGTGGGGTAATTTACTCTTTTCTATGTAAATAATGCTGCCTAGGGGATTCTATACAGGCAGAGAGGTGGGACTTATTGATTGGCGGTAACTTGTATGTTTAACCAAGTAAGCATAGTCTTTGTGTATAT
This sequence comes from Norana najaformis, assembly GCA_964023275.1. NCBI lineage: Eukaryota > Metazoa > Annelida > Clitellata > Crassiclitellata > Hormogastridae > Norana > Norana najaformis. The sequence goes on from OZ029922.1 coordinate 31,376,844, forward strand.
TTAATAATATATTTGCATATGTAATGAGCACGTGTTTGATTAGGGTGCACAGAAATACTCTTTATATGTAGAAAGACGTGTACAGTGAGATTTGAAAATTTGAACAGTTGTTGACAGGGCTGAGATACTTGAGTTGTGACTAGGTTTTAAGAAAATATAGAAAGTGTGACGTTTTAAGTTGTGTTTGAAATTTAGAACTTGTTGTCACACAAAGATTAAAGGGGTTTTAAAACTGAAAGAACTCGTGGGAAGTTTATGAAGTTCTTAGAGGCGACTTATTGAATAGAGAATATAGTACAAGTCACAAAACAGGTTAGGGATATCTCTAGTTTAAGTCAGAGAGGCATACAATAGATCGTCTTAAGTTCGGTTACGGCTACTAGGTAGTAAGAGAATGTAGCGTGTAAAAGAAGACAGTTCTCACTATTACGATTAGGGGCAACTTGTTCTGTTTGATTGACAGTTGGCGGTGGCCAATGAAGCAGCGGAAGCCATCAACAGAACAAGTGGCGTCATCTACAGAACAGGAACGTCGCCTCAGATTCTCTGTAAGCTTTTCACTCAACTACAGTGACGCCTCTTCTGTTCAGTCCGTTCATTCGTTCCTTTTGTTCATCCATTCGTTCGTTTCGTTACTTTCGTTCATTCATTTGTGTAGCGCCCTTCCTTTAAGAGCATTTTCAAACCTGTCTCAGTCCTAGTTTCTATATTTTCTTAAAACCTAGTTTTCGATGTCGATTCTTCTAGATCTACGCAGAATGATTTGCTCTGGTAAATGGCACTGATACAGAGTTCTGTGATCGATTGTCTGATACCCGATAGACAGACAGACAGACACTCAGAGAGATTAAGAAAGAGAGAAAGAGAGAGAGAGAAGAGATTAAGAAAGAAGAAAAAGAAAGAGAGAGAGAGAGGTCATCTTAGGTCAGTCTGATTGTCTCTGTAGATCCCTTCACCGGTGGATCTGGCGACTGGGTTCGCGCCAACACTCCTATCAGACATGTCTACGACGTCGAACTGCGCGACAGAGGAGAATTCGGCTTCATACTTCCGGCCAACTACATACTTCCTGTTGGACAGGAACTCTGGGAAGCGATCAAAGTAGTCGCTACACACGTTTTGCAGGACCAGCCAAAGACAACAGACCACCCAACGACAACAGACAACCCAACGACAACTGACCACCCAACGACAACAGACAACCCAACGACAACTGACCACCCAACGACAACGGATCACCTAATGACTCCTCATAACAACGGCCAGATTGAGTCGTTGTCTTCTTCGCTAGTAATTCTTGGTCAGTTGGTTCTGGTTGTTTCGGTCTACACTCAGTGGATCTGATGAGTCATTTGTGGATGATGGTCATCGTCGCTGGACTCTCCGTTTAAATCAGTCGGCTAATTGTCAGCTTCGGTTCTTTAGTCTTCGGTCAAACATTTAGTTGCGTCGACTATCATAACAATGCATCGGAAAATGTTAGAAATATATGACTGCATTTAGTTGACCTACGCCTCGCCTCCTGCTCCTCGTCTACAGTTAACTTCTGAAGACGAAGCCAGGCAGCCACTGTGTGGTTCATGTGCACATGGCGGGTCAGTGCTCGCCGCTGCTAATAGAAGCCGATCGACGCACAAAGTACCCGTCTGTCTGTCTTCCTGTATCGCTCTCTCTCTCTCTCTCTCTCTCTCTCTCTCTCTCTCTCTCACTCAAGCGCTTTGTAGCTTTCTTGGGTCTTGGCCTTTGTATTTAAGGCCCATATGAACAACTCATTTATTTTTCCATCTACCAGCGCTCTTTAAGCAAATTCATAGATATGTGCGATATCTGCCTATTAATGATGATAACACTGGATCACACGAAAAAATTTTTCGCCTGCTACTAGGCATATGTTATGTGTACTACACTAAATCGAATCTGCTGATTCCAAATCTGAAGTCAGATTTTGTGTAGCATGTCAGGATCTTAAGATATGCAGCATACATGCTAATAATTATGCAAACTCTTTACAGAACTAGTATTTCCTTATAACTGTGTAATTATGCAAACTCAGAGTATTCATAACAAGAAACAAATGTTATTCTTTTATAACTTGAAATTAAAATATGTTTTAAAATGTAATATAAATATATGTATGTTACTCAGATGAAAGCATACATTTCGAAATTTTGTCTCTAGCTTAACTCTATACGAGTTCAAAAGTGCTTTAGACACTTGCTCTTGCGCTTGTGAGTGGCCGCTGTTGCCCGCTGCAGAAACCAGCAGTAATCGCCCATCATGTTGGAATTGCAGTGGCCCTGATATCTTGCTTCAAAGGTGGAGATGTCTTGATGGAATCTCTCTCCATGCTCATCGCTTACATCACCCAAGTTTGGTGGGGAAAAATCCAGATGGGAATGTAAGAAATGTATTTTTAGTGACATCCGGCAGCCGAGTTGCTTATATGCTGTTAGCATGTTGCTAACGAGTTCAGCATAGTTCTCAGCTCGGTGATTCCCAAGGAAGTTTTGCACCACCAACGTACATGCATCCCAAGCGGCAAATTCCAATGGGTTGAGCTTGGTTCTAAATACAGTATCATGCATTAGTTCGCGGATTTCTGGCCCAATAAAAATTCCAGCCTTCAGCTTAGCATCAGTTTTGACGGCTCCAAATTTATCTCTCAGATACTGGAAGCCTTGTCCAGTACGATCCATTGCCACTACGAAATTCCTCATGAGGCCCAGTTTAATGTGAAGTGGTGGTAAGTACACTTTCAATGGATCAACCAATGGTTCGCGTTGCACGTTGTGCCGACCAACAATGTGCTCAGATCTAGGAGGCCACAGTTTCACTTTGTAATGGTTGCTGTCATCACGACTGTTCCACAAGCACAAAAAGCACATATGTTTTGTGTACCCCAGCTGTAGGCCTAGAATAAGTGCTACCACTTTGAGGTCCGCACAGATGTTCCATTTGTGGTCTGAGTAGTTGATCACTTTCAAAATGAGTTTCATTGAATCATATGTCTCTTTGAGGCATACAGCGTGGGCTATAGGAACAGACGGCTTTTCGTTACCATTGTGCACCAACACAGCTTTCAAGCTCGCTTGGCTGGAATCTATGAACAGTCTCCACTGATCAGGAACGTATTCGCAACCTAAATTCAGCATGAGACCGTTCACATCAGTACAGAAACAGATATCATTTTCCAGTTTGTAATATGTAGCTAACTGTTTGTGACGATAACGGAAGTGTGATGTTGTGGTACCTTTTTGAAGCAAGTTCCACTCCCCTAGTCTGGAGGCTAACAGTTCAGATTTCTCCTTTGACAAAGATAGGTCCCTCACCAGATCATCTAATTCACCTTGCCTTATCAAATGCGGCCTACCCTCTTCCAAATCTTGATCACTGGATTCATAAACAGTAACGTCATCTTCTGTATTACCATCAGAACTGTCCGTTTTATCAGCACCGCAGCAGGCGGAAATGGTACTGGATTCTCTTCATCATGCGGCACTGGCTTTAGAGCGGACTCGCAATCAGGATAAACGATTTTAGACTTATTTTTCTTTGAAAATCCAGCAACTTTAGTAATGCAGAAATAACAGTCTGCATGATGATTTCTTGGCTCGCGCCACACCATAGACACAGCAAACGGCATTGAATTCCTTTTGCCATTCAGCCACTGTGTAAGCCCAGAGTAGCACACGATGCAGCAAACATGAGATGCCCAACTTTTATCCTGGTCTCCGATTTGACATCCAAAATAATACTTGTAAGCAATCATCACTCTCTTAGTTAACTTCTTGCGCTGGTCACAAAGAGTATATTTACCACAAACATAGCAAAAATTGTCTGGATGGTTAACACAGCCTCGCCTATTCATTTCAAAATTAAATCTCACACACTAGCTACAGCTATATAAGAAAACTTCACCTTCGTTCTACGCAATCTCGCCTTATATACTGGTATTGATGCTGACGTCAGCTCGCTGACATGCCCAATCATGTCTAGCGGCTGCTGCAGGCTTGCTGTTAGGAATATTTCAGGCGACACTTGCAGGCATGCACGTGTCACTGGCAGCAATCGTGGAGACACATACAACAGAATGTACAGACATAACCGAAAACGAGTCCTTACGTCATTACTTGAATGCATGCATAACTTAAAATCTAGACGTGCTGGGCAGATTCTGACTTCATATTTGGAATCAGCGCATTTGAATCAATATAAGGCACATGCATTACTTTCAGTAGCAAAATCGTTGTGATCCAGTGATAATAATAATTTAAATTATTGTCTAATATAAAAGAACTAGGCGATTTGAGTCAGTTGGACTGGAGAAGAAGAGCAATAAACACTGAACGACTTCTGCCACGAAAGCCACCAACTCCATTCCGCCAGTGATGTACGAAGTAATCTAAAGACATCGGTAGCGCGTTTATCATAATGCCTCTCGCATCAGTCGATGGACGCTTCAAGTCAAAATCGTAAAGAAGCCTACTATTGGCCTTAACATCGACGAGGTGTTCACAGTAGTTAGGGTTACTATTGGCCTTAACATCGACGAGGTGTTCACAGTAGTTAGGGTTACTATTGGCCTTAACATCGACGATGTGTTCACAGTAGTTAGGGTTACTATTGGCCTTAACATCGACGAGGTGTTCACAGTAGTTTGGGTTACTATTGGCCTTAACATCGACGATGTGTTCACAGTAGTTAGGGTTACTATTGGCCTTAACATCGACGAGGTGTTCACAGTAGTTAGGGTTACTATTGACCTTAACATCGACGAGGTGTTCACAGTTAGGGTTACTATTGGCCTTAACATTAACGTGGTGTTCACATTAACATTAACACCTCGTTCACAGTAGCCTTAGGCCTCGACAAACGGCCTCGACTCTGAAATGAAATTCGGTGGCCTGTGCTTCGTGAGTCTGGGTCTGATTAGCCTGAGATTCGCCAGCAGGAAATCTTAGCCTCCTCAACTATTCATCGTAGCTAAACTGCAGCGACTGAGATTTTAACGGTAGGCCTAACTAGAAGAGATGGCGACAGAAACTCAGTCTTACGACTTATCTTTTCCCAGAAATGCAGATGCGTCCGACGGACCAGACGCGATTCTCAGGCATCTGCGCTGAGGCAAAATCTCTTAAAATGCAAACAAACGACTCTGCATCTGCTAAGTTCTAGAATTCCTACGATAGATTTACTGTATGAATTCTTGCATGTCTTCGTACTCTACCTCCTGCATTCACTGAATTGAAATGTCATGCGTAAACCTCGATTCCGAATAAATTCACACGAAATCCTCCTTCAACAAACTAATTAGACTGAAACCCTTTTTCGAATTGTTTCGTCAACGGTGATATGCCGCCTTTCGTTTGGTTCTCGACGTTGGCTGTCATTCGGGTTCATGGCAGACAAGGAAGAGGAGTTTTCAGAGAAGCTCGTTTTCTAGAAAATCGTAAGCCAGTGCTAATGGCGAAACAACTACATTAACGATTTGTTAACTAGGCATCCAGCGCCAGACGCCTCCTCCTATCTATCTGCCTCCCTCTGCTGACGCAGCAGATCGTGGCAACGAAACCTTTGCAGCGACGACGGACTGCACCACTGTCACTTATTATGCACGAGTTTCGTTTTCGTCTGTAGAGATTCGGTGCTCAATCACATCTTCTCTTGGCCCGCAGCAGCCGCTTCCAACCTCCACTCAACCATAACTACTTATTCACAGGCGCTCAGTCAACACGACATCGATAGGCAGGAAGGGTTCTATGACTATAACTGCTAACCTCTGTTTCGGTGTTTCTGTCGACTGAATGCCTTTCGTTCGGGTCAGCTGGTTCTCTGAAACAGATGCCTTTAAATAAGCTTAGCTGGCTTTTTGACTGAGTGCCTTTGAATAAACCTTTGCATTCGCCAAGTTGATTATCTCCAAGTTCAGTATCAGGTCAACCTACAAGTGTTTTACAACACCCTGTAATCTTTGCCAAATTTGCTGAACTGCCCGATTGCTACTTGAGTTACATTTAAAACTGTAAATATGAGGAGTCTATTAAAATCTTTAAACGGACAGATAAAGTAACATAAACGCCGGATGAGAGGCAGGATGAGGAAAGACAGAACCAAACAGTCAGGGCCGAATCTATGCATAAGCTAAACAAGCTACAGCTTAGGGCCTCACAGTCTAACGGGAGGGACCTCTTTACAAACTCAGAATGACTTGAAACTGATGAAGTAAAGGCATATTTTTAAAATTCTAAAGGAGCAACCATTCCCCACTCCGCACGTTGTTGTTATGCATCTTAGGGGCTTTCCTGCCAAGATCACTTGTTGCACAGCCTTATTCTCTGCTAACAGTTGTCAGAGACTCTACAGCTTCCCTAACCCTAACCCTTAGAGCCTCACCATGTCTAAATCCGGCCCTTCAGATGGTCTAGCAAATACTGATGTTGAGCCCGACTGCAGAAGAGGCGCAGAGAAAATAGATTGGTGTGCAACTGTTATATGGCCTTGATGAGAAGGCTTTGACCAGTGGCGTCGATCCTATGGGTGCCCCTGGGGCCCGGGCCCCGGCAATATTTTGAGCCTGGGGGCCCAGCCATTAGTTGGGCCCCGGCAATATTTTAGCTGTTAAATCAGTAAAAGGCAGCTCTGGAGTGACAATTTTAGTTGTCAGTCTTCACTTTAAGACGTTAGTAAACAATGCCAGTCCGTAATTTCCGATTGTACCTCTCTAGGTATTGCTGTCTATGCCTACTTTTGCTTAGGTAGACAGACAGAAATACAGATACATGAATATGTACTACAACGGTACATATGTATTTATAATTATATGCAGGTTGACCAAGCCAACTGAGTCACAGGCATTTGGACATATAGACTTTAAGCCATACAGGTCGCCAATCTATAGCAATGTTTGACAGGACCCTGAAAAATTAATGGAATGCAGGTCAAACAACTGGTCCTCACATCAAGGCCATCGCCATCTGGATGTCATCTTCGACCAGTCAGGCAGTAGGGATGTAAGCCGACCCCCTAAATTAGTCTCTTCAGTTACAAAACCATATACATGTACCTTATGTACATATGGTTTTGTAATTATGGGGTGGATACATATATACCCATATTCGTATAGACGCCCTTTATAATTATAATCCCCACACAGTCTCTGCATCGCTAGCCGAAGAAAGCGCCCTCTGTTAAGTATATGGATATAAGATTTCGTTAATTCTGAACAAGTAAAATTTAGGCACATTGCGTTTGAATTTGGTGATACGAAAATAGATAAATTTGGTATAAAACGTAAACGACTAGATGACAGTATTGATTGTGAAATTGCAGTTGTGGAGGTAGGCTCATCAGCTTTTCATCACTGTTTGGTGTAGATGCAGTGAGGTGAAATTGAAAGCCAGTTACTTAGTTTCCCAAGGTTCAACTCCAGGTATAGAAAATTTTCCTAGTTGACTCAACTATCCGTCCCATCTGTAGAGGAACAAGAAAAGAATCACGTAAGCGGATTATATAGTGCCTCTTTGTGTTGACATCCGGTTATAAATGAGTAATTAATAAATTTAGAGAGCTTTTGAGAGGTTTTGCGAGGCGATCTACAAATGCTGTATTACAACAATATGAAATGTAAAATATGAATTTGTTTTCACTTACACAGTCTGCATTAAGGCAAGTGACTCAACTCTCTGTTCTGACACTAAAGTCTTAAACCAAGTTCAGTCATGGATGGCAGAAAATGGATTGCTGTTAAACCCATCCAAAACTGAGTTTCTCCTTTTTGGAACCTCACAGCAACTGACTAAATTTAATTCTTTGACTTCGCCCATATAGGCATCTGTGTCGTACAACGCAACTGTTCAACCCGCAATTTGGGTGTTGTATTTGACTCCAACCTGTCATTCAATGAACATATTAATTCTATATGTAGGTCTGCCCACTTCCACATTCGTGATATCCGTAGGATTAGGCACCACATTCGCTTCTGTGCCCTGGTTTGTTTGGCTAATGCTCTAGTCTCCAGCCGTCTTGACTACTGCAACTCGTTCTTACTGGCATTTCTAAAGCTAATTTGTTGAAGCTTCAAAGAGTCCAAAATACATTGGCAAGAGCTATCACTAAAACTCCAAAATATGATCATACATCACCAATCTTAAATGCGTTGCATTGGTTGCCCGTAGAAAAGGGCACATTGTTCAAGACTGGACTAATTGTATTCAAGACTCTACATTTCAGCCAACCTCACTATCTTCACTCTGCATGCACTGACTCCCAAGACTTATCTCTACTCGACCAGGTCTTCTAGCTATGTAAATCTGACTATTCCGTGGACAAGAACAGCTCTTGGAAGGCGCGCCTTATCTGTCGCTGGTCCTAGACTCTGTAACTCTCTTCCGGCAAATGTTCGCTCGGCAAAGTCTGTTTCGGCCTTCAGACCTCGACTAAAGCTCACCTCTTCCTGAACTCATTTCCCCCGTAGGCTGTCTCTGTGTCTTCTGGACTCCTCTTAGGCTTTTCGACCCGGACTCACCATGGAATTTGACTTGGACAATGATTTTTTTAGCAGTCACCATCGAATGATGCCTTGAGCATTATTATAGTGGCGCTATAGAAGTTCTTAGATTATATTAGAGTGATAAAAACTGAAGTAAATGACAGGTAATCTGAAACCTACACTAGCGGCTAAGTTTGCTAGAAGAAGCACAATCAGGGAGAACATTTTCGGCAAGTTCATTGTCGAATAAATAATTATGTACTCATATTGCGCTGCTTTAGCATTACTGCCATAAAACTGCTATGTATACTTAAGTTGACATTCCACTGTAAAAAAATATTAGCGACATTTCTCATCTTTTGTCTTCCCAGCTTTGGGCTTTGTGTCTGTCTGCATTAGGCCTATTTCGATCTTGACCCCATACCAGAGGTTTTGCTCCTGAAACCCAATAGGGCTTCGCATCCAGACCCCATTATAGGCCCGGGCCCCCCCAATGTTTAAGAAGGCTTTGACTCAATCACACAGAACATCATATGGTTAATTTTACAATCACATGAACGGGAAACAGGCTGGTAGAGATACCCTAATTGTAATTGTAATTGTAAACGAACATTTATAAAGCGCCACTTAGGAAACAGTGGCGCTCCCGACTTGAACAAACAAAATGGATTTCAGGCGTTTGCGAGACTGTGTAGGAGAGAGACTAAGTAACTGAAGCCGCAGGTCAAGAGGGAGGGAGCCCCAGCTAGAAGGGCCAACAAAGGCAAAGCTCCTGGACTGAGCAGTCGTAGTGCGGACGCGAGGGACTACCAAGATACCACGGGTAGCTGAGCGAAGGGAGGCATGGGCAGGCAACGAGGAAACCGGAATACAAAAAGAAGTTAAGTAGGACGGAGCAGAGCCTAGAATGCAGTTGCGCATAAGGATAAGAATCTTAAACTGGATGCGTTGACTGACAGGAAGCCAATGAAGTGAATCACGAATAAAAGTAGATATATGGGCATACTTTGGAAGACCACCGATAAAGCGTGCAGCAGCATTAAGTATAGACTGAAGCTTGGAGGTGTTAAATGCAGAAAGTCCAATATAGGCAGCATTGCCAAAGTCAATCCTAGTGTAAATCAGGGCATGGACCAAGGTAGTGATCGCATAAAGAGGAAGCGAGTGACGAATAGAGCGGAGTTGTCGTAGGTGGTAAAGACGAGAGCGGGAGATATTATTTACATGGTCAATCAGAGAAAGAGTTTGATCCAGGATGATTCCAAGGTCACAGACTGAGGAAGAGAAGTGGATATGAGGGAAATAAGAGGAAAGGGAACTAAAGTCAATTTTGGCAAGCTGGACACAGCCACCTAGCCAGATATATTGAGTCTTATCAGGATTAAGACAGAGGCGGTTAGAAGACATCCAGAGATCTATAACAGAGGTGGCCTCAAGGATCCGCTCAACCATCAGAGTGGCTGAGGCAGCCGGGCCATGAGTAAAGGATTGAGTGTCATCAGCATATTGGTGAGACAAAACACCCAAGGGAAGAAGTATACTGGCCAGGTCAGCAGTATATAGGATATATAGAAGCGGAGCAAGTACCGAACCCTGAGAAAGACCATAGGGAATGTGAGTCCAGGCAGAGCGAGTGGGCCCAAAAATAACAGAAAGGGAGCGATCAGAAAGAAATGAGCGAAACCAAAGAAGAGTAGAGTCAGTAAGGCCAAATTATTTAGACAGTCGTTCGAGGAGAATGGAATGATCAACAGTGTCGAAGGCATCACCAACGTCATAGAGAGCAAGAAGAGTGACATGGCCATGGTCAAAGGCATGAAAGATGTCAGCTAGAAGGCGGGTGATCAGTGATTCTGTCGAATGGAATTTCCTAAAACCAGATTGAAGGGGAGGCACGAGAGAATTAGATTCAAGGTATTCAGTTGAAGAGAGATACATCTTTCAAGGAGCTTCGAGAGGAAGGAAAGGTTAGAAATAGGACGATAGTTAGAAGGAGAGTTAGGGTCCAGGCCTTGGCGCTTGAGGGAGGGAAAGACAACTGCCCTTTTATGTGACGCTGGAATGGAACCCTGACTCATTGACGAGTTACATAATAAATGTAGAAAAGGAAGAAAGTCATCAACAAATTCCTTAATTAAAAATGGAGGAAGTAGGTCAAGTTCGCATGGCTTCGAGGGGGAGTCCAGTATAAGTCGACGAAGGACATCCGGTTGGAGGGTTCCCAGCACGAGAGGTTGGCAGTTGTGGTAGGGAAGGACGGTGGGGGTGAATCCTCAGTAGATCGACGGATCGAGTGACAAGACCAAACAGCTGAGAAGCAGTAAGGATGGCCCAGGAATTGGAAGAATGGTTCAAGGTAGGCTAACTGTTGGATCACAACAAGGAAACCCAAAGTTCACAAACCACACCAGCTAATATGAGAAATCGTATCATTTTAACGTAAGCCCTAACTGATTGGCTGGTTCGCAAGTTATGCTGCACATATCTCGTTTTCACACTCTGCTTTTTTACTTGCCATTACTGGCCTCTAAAATTAGCCCGTTTTATTAACAGAACTTTTCTGATGTTTTGATTAAAAGCGGAAACCAACGAAACCTTACAGTGACACGATTTATCCCGCTCTCTTGCAGCTAATTATTGTCCTCCTAGGCGGTGGCATCTGGGAAGAGTTCGTCTGCTTAAGGCCTTGACGATATTGCATTGCAGATAAAACGCTTCTTAAGTTAATAAATATCAACCATAGCTTTCTGAACTTAAAAATGCATTCCGAGATCTCGAATTCTCGATGCGTACAAGCAGCTTTAGTTTCGCCCAACTAACGGAGGAAATGAGCAGATTGTCAAAGGCATTTGAAGATGCACCGTGTCTCTCGTTCCGCTGTCAAGTGCGAATTTCGTCGAGTGGTTTGTGCATTTGGCGCCATTCGAACACCTCAGACAGAATTCTCGTTATTTTTGTGTTCTCAGCAGACTGGATTTTGTCGGTGGATTTTGTAGACGTCGTTTGCTGACAGTCCGTCGAGGAAGGTCAGTCGGTACGAGTAACCTTCCCGCAGTCAGTGTTAAGTTCATCACCATCTAATCTAATGACGTCTATAGCGCCGTTATCATAATGCCCAACGCACCATCCTCCACCACCAGCACAGACTCTGAATTACTAATGGGGTTTTAAAAACTGCGGCGGGGTTTCCTCGGTTGGTGGCTTAATTCGGGTCTTCTGCGAAGGTCCGTCTTCAGCTAAGTCACCGTCTCACTCACTCAGCAATTTTATGCTGATGGAGTGAGCCAGTTGATGAGGGCAGCTAGAGATGCTGTACAAGTGTTTAGAAAAATGTGCCCGGCACATGGCTGACTGAACGACGGAAATTAGCCAAAGAAACTGATTTAACAGGAGCCAGCGAGGCACATGCTATGCATGCAGCAGAGAAATTATGATATCTCCTTTTGAAAGATGAAACCCGTCCAAAGCACTACACTTCTATCACCACAGACCAGACAGACTCCCATCACAAGAAGAGATCAATCAGATTCTCATTGCAAACAAATACAAGTCCAATCAACCCAGACATCAACGTAGACCACACAAGTCCACGACTCAGCAGGCGCTTGTCACCCTACCAGCTCATCATTCAAAACGGATTCTCTTGTTTTGGTCTCCAGTGCACTAGACGTTTCCTGGGCAGTTTTTCTTGATGAAGTGTGCTCTTGAACGACCGGAAGTTAACTGTTGGAGGGTTAAAGCATCAGACAGAACTGGCCTACTAATAGAGAATTGGATCAATACCAGCCTCAGCCCCCACCCCCGAGAGCCTTTCGAACAGAATTGGCTCACCTGCATCATTGACTGCATGTACAGTCAGCTACACAATCATCATTTCAACGATTGAAAAAACATGAATTGCGGGGCCTATGAAAGCTTCTCCAAATTTTATGTTCTAGTTTTTGATTTGAAACTTGTTGAAATTGTAAACAAAAGAGAGCAAATGTAAGCAGACAATGCATACTGATAATTACTGAGAGAAGAAAAGAGCTAAAGGATGAGACGGTATTTGTTTCGACTTAAGCAACGTTGACTTCCTTCTGTCCGTTCTCAACTAAAGTTTACATTTCGAGGCCAAATGAACGAAATTTGTCAGACAGCAGCAGCTGACAAGACAACGTCTGCTGGTGGATCGAGTGACTGAGGAGGTGACGAGAAGAAACGACGGCAGCGGGACACAGCGAAGACAATGACGACGATGATGATGACGACAATCAGTTATAAGTGCTGCCCTCTGGAGGCTGCGATAGTTTACAGTTCTCCTTAAGCGTCATAAGTCGACGCAGTTCTTTCAGCAGGGTGCACAGCGTGTAAGTGTGATGCCACTGAGCCAGCATCTGGACCTCTTTTGAATTCACCTGAAACAAGAAACAAACGACTCCAAGTCTCAAGTCAAGAACAGATACACGACAGAAAGCTCAACAGAGAGGCAAAGCAATGAACAGACAAGAAGACAGTTTAACATAATGGCACGAATCACAGTTTCAACTTCATTATCAGCCAGGAACAGAAGCCACAGATATCATTACAAATCTTCTGAAAAGTTCTCTTCTGACCGGCACTCTCGTGAGTAGCCCTGTTGAGAGGCTATATTCCGAATGACTCATGGTACACATGGTTGTTTGGATTTAATGATCCCTCGGGATCTGTCCAACTAGAACTATTCTATTTTGTCATGTGCAAGGCTCACATGCTTTCTTGGTTCACAAGGTCTCAAAATTCTCTTGCTACTTCTGGCCAACTGGTCTCTCAGACGCCCCGCATTCTTCTGACTCAGTGAGACAAACATGAGTTTCAGTGTAGAGCAAATATAAACTGATATCAGGCGTATTTGTAACAAAAGCGCTGTCAAAGAACTAACGCCGACTGTGGAATAACTACAAATTACCGGGAAAAGTTAGGGGAAGAGATGGCATTTGTTTTGGTTTAAGCACACTAAACAGTCCAGATAGTAAAGGACTGTTCAACTAAAATTCCTCACCAAAATGAAGAATGGCTGAAACTCAACAGATTCCAGCAAATGCTACAAAACAACACAACTGCTCCACATCCAAATCAGTGGCAGCTGGCATGAGTGACAGCCGCCTAACAGCACCACACGTTAAGCCACTTTCAACCAGTGTTACATTGTTAGGCCACTTTCAACAAGTGTTACATTGTTAGGCCACTTTCAACAAGTGTTACATTGTTAGGCCACTTTCAACCAGTGTTACATTGTTAGGCCACTTTCAACAAGCATTACATTGTTAGGCCACTTTCAACAAGCGTTACATTGTTAGGCCACTTTCAACAAGTGTTACATTGTTAGGCCACTTTCAACAAGTGTTACATTGTTAGGCCACTTTCAACAAGTGTTACATTGTTAGGCCACTTTCAACAAGTGTTACATTGTTAGGCCACTTTCAACCAGTGTTACACTGTTAGGCCACTTTCAACAAGCGTTACATTGCTAGGCCACTTTCAACAAGCGTTACATTGTTAGGCCACTTTCAACAAGTGTTACATTGTTAGGCCACTTTCAACAAGTGTTACATTGTTAGGCCACTTTCAACAAGTGTTACATTGTTAGGCCACTTTCAACAAGTGTTACATTGTTAGGCCACTTTCAACCAGTGTTACATTGTTAGGCCACTTTCAACAAGCGTTACATTGTTAGGCCACTTTCAACAAGTGTTACATTGTTAGGCCACTTTCAACAAGTGTTACATTGTTAGGCCACTTTCAACAAGTGTTACATTGTTAGGCCACTTTCAACAAGCGTGACATTGTTAGGCCACTTTCAACAAGCGTTACATTGTTAGGCCACTTTCAACAAGCGTTACATTGTTAGGCCACTTTCAACAAGTGTTACACTGCTAGGTCAATTGCAGCAAGCATTACACTGAAAGACTGGAACTGGTTGAGGTAACTCACTCGTCCACTGGCATCAATTCCTTTCATGTTGATTCTCGTGACAAATCGAACACTTGGAGGTTTCTCCGGATAATCAGATCCGCATTCAAGTCTTAACTGATAGATTCGACCTTCGTATGAAGTCTTTGCAACAAAGAAAAACAACAAGTCAACAATTCAAAAACCTATGCCATGTACAGAGCAGGTCACAGAAGAATCCTTTTGAACCAATTAAGCAGAAAAACATTGTTTAAAAAGAACATGGGAGAATTTTCCAGGCCACAAAATCAGACACAAAACAAATTTTATTTATTTAATTTATTTAAAGCACTTGTAATGCACACAATGTCAGTACACCTGAATCTGAGGCGTGGAAAAGACCTTGGCAATGACAACAGCTATGCTAGATAAATCCATCAGACACAGTCTCCAGCGGGTTGGTCAGATGGAAAGAAGGCTCCAGTGGGTTGGTCAGATGGAAAGAAGGCTCCAGTGTTTGGTCAGATGGAAAGAAGGCTCCAGTGTTTGGTCAGATGGAAAGAAGACTCCAGTGTTTGGTCAGATGGAAAGAAGGCTCCAGTGGGTTGGTCAGATGGAAAGAAGGCTCCAGTGGGTTGGTCAGATGGAAAGAAGGCTCCAGTGTTTGGTCAGATGGAAAGAAGGCTCCAATGTTTGGTCAGATGGATAGAAGGCTCCAGAGTTTGGTCAGATGGAAAGAAGGAAGCATCTTGACTGGACCCCAGATAAGGCACTGCATGCAAGATTTTAAAATACTATCGCTAAACAACATAATCAAGATCTGAATATTTCAGACAAAAGGCAAGCATTTGACTCGACAGTTTCTGATTTTTGTGGCCTTGCAAAACAAGAAGAGATAATTTACAGTGCATCCATTGTTGCACAATGGCAGTTGTAATCATAAATCAAGATCTCCATAGCACTCAACAAAAGCTAAGTCGTGGGAACCAGCTTATTCACAGGCACTCAGTCAAAAAATCAACAGGCAAGAAGGGTTCAGTTCCAGGCCAAGATTCAAGAGTCAGGCAGGCAGTCAGACTGATTATGATGAGTAAAAAACCAAAAGAAGTTGAGGGTAAAGAACCAGGAAATGTTTCTTCCACCTGTCAAACAAATGTAAGTGCGATCACACTTAATTTCAGCGCCACAAGATTTCCTTCATGAGACAATTTCCACGTGTACCGATGGACGGATAGTCAAAAAGATTGACAGCTGGGTGGAGGGAAGAATGAATGGCTGCATAGATGTATGACAAAGAATCACCAACTTACCCTTGGTGGCCCAAGGATCATGCCATTCCATGTAATGAGATCCATGTCATCTTCATTTTCCAATCCCCAGCTGACACTTCCATCTCCACTTCCCTTCTGACCTTGTTCTAGTTCCTCCAACAGACGAAAATTACGGGGAACTTGAACTTAAATTAAAAACAAAGAGCTGTCAGCATCACCCTCCTAAGGGAAATTTACTTGGCACTAAACAGCTAATAATGAGCAGCAACAACAACAATAACTAGATATTGGAAGTGAGCTGTCTGCTCTTTAATGAGAAGGAATATTCGCTCAGTCGCTGAATTTTCATCAAAAGAAAAACGGAAGATGTTGCTAAGAACATAGACAGCTACGACCAATTTAAATTACGCTTCTACGCGGGTGTTCTTCAATTGGCCATCAACCACATAGCTGACATTTAGAAGACATTGTTTCGCAAAATAACTCTTCTCAAACGACGCTGTTCATGTGCTGAATATTAAACCCATTTAAAACTACATCTACATTACATAACAACGATAACAGTGCATCACGAAAAATTTAAGCGGCAGTCGGCAACAATGTCGTCTCGAAAACGAAAAGTCAGTGTCGCATCACTGAAGCTAATCAGCAACCGAACCGCAGAAAAAAAGATTAAATACTTTCACTAAAAGCAAAAAAAAATTAAAACGATCGAGAGCGCCGAGAATGCTGGAACCGAAATAATAGCAGCATTAGCAACCGACCCGAGACTGCGGCCATTGTCGACAAGCATTTAATGCCGGATCTCAACGAAAACCGGAAAACGGCAATGTCGACGCATGCGTACTCATTCTCCAAAGGTAAGTAAGATAGTAGCGATTTCAGCAGAAGTGCTATGCAAACTTGTGCATAATTAGCCAAAATTTCAGTTTACAAAAAAGGTAAGTAAGCAAAGTCATACTTAACTTCGCCGATTTTACCCTGTTTACATTTTGAGTAAGCAGAAAATGCTCGTCTTTCTCGTTTTGTTGGACAACCTCTTCTTCTGTTCCGTTTTTTTTATTAGACCTACTCTCTTTCAGTTCCAACTTTATCATAAACTCAGTTTCTTTATAAGTTTAGTGGGCAATCCTTCATCTTAGCCAATTGGGCGGACCAACTCATTGACGTACTCCAAATCAATGGAATGCATCCCTGGATTGCCCCGCCCTCACTGGATCCGACCATGATTTATTGGTTGGGCATTGTCAGCCAGCGGAGGCCTGAAACTCATAACAGTTAAACTATATGAGCTTCATAATTACTTAGGTATAGGTGCCGTTAATCTGTTGTTTCTTCCTAGTGTTCGGCTTATGACGCCGAGAGTATGGGTTCGAGACTCCTCTAGGCAGTTACTGTGACAGAACCTTGAGCAGGACAGAGAGAGAGAGAGGAAGAGAGAGATAGACAGATGGGAGTACATCGACAATGAGGATCCGAACAAACAAAATATAAGCTCTGACCGCAGTTAGCAACTGCATCGGCAGCAAAACAGGCAACTAATCAGAGACGTTTATCGTCGGAAGACAACTCAACGCCGAGTCAGATGGAGCGAAGAAAGGAAGATAATCTAATGGGGGTTGGGGATGGGAGAGCAGAGGAATCAACCCATACAAGAACATTCATCACGAGTCTTCAAAGTACATCCAACAGAGCTAAGTTCAGTTTTTGTAAATCCCTCTTATTATTAATATCAGAGCTGAAATTCGTACAATGCATTTCGTTTCTAATAGTCGGTCGGTCGGTCAGTCACTCAGTCGACTCTTCATCAATTCAACGAGTGTCTGGCAAAGCACAGAATTCTACAAAACATATGCATTTCATGTCTATATATACATACATAAGAAATATATTTCACACATATATATACAATATATATGTATGTATGTATGAATGTTATATGTGGTAAATTTGGAACGTACAGCTGCATCTATATGAGATTATTTAATAATAATAAAAAATAATAACGAATGATCAGAGCGACGTTTCTACCTCGGGTAAAACAAAAATGAAAAAAATAATGACCACTTAATGTAGCACTGTAGCCCTGCAGCCAAGGCCGGAGGAAAATGCACAGCACAGGAGTTCAAAACTGTTGTCGTCCCCAACTCCCAACAATTCCTGAAACTGTCAGAACAACTATCAACCAAGAAGACTTGCGTGTGTCAGTATTCACAAGAGAAGAGGGCACCATTAAACCCTGACCCTTTACTGTGTAAAGCCGTGTAACCCCTCAGCCAAACCTACAGTCAACATGTTCAATTACTGTTTGCCCAGTCTTTTGCTGGACACTCCTTGAGTGTCTCTGAAGACAAACTTCACCCTCTGCTCCTGAAGCTCATCACTTCCCACAGCAGACAATTTCTCTTTTGGTTTCTTTTCACAGTGCAATTCCACTCAACCGCTGCACATTAAATTTGCTCCAGCTAACACGACTTGCGATCCTTTTAACCAGAGCCAAAAGTAACTCGTCTTTAGAGAAATCAAATAATTGGCGATGCTTTCAGTCTGGGCACCACCAACATCATCACGTGCAAATATACTTGTCTGAACTGACTGAGAAACTCTTTCAATTTGGAAGTATGCTATCTAACGTATTAACAACCAGGTGGCCGTCATATAAGAAATCGTCGGCTGGGAACAAATAACATTAGATGTCAAAAGACAGCAACTGCTTTTGCGTTCCGAGCAAAGTCATTGATTGGGTTAAACTGCTCCATAATTTAATCAGATTAGCAGCAGCAGATCAGAACTATGACAATCAGGCTAAATAACTTCAAGTCATGCTATCCATCTTTAAAACTACAAGTACACCACATATATTGAAATCATATGTCTAGTTGACCAAGTATTTGTGTTGGAAGTTCAACACCAACATCTTCATGGCTCAACCCACCCAATGAAAACATTGAATCCACCCAATGAAAAGGCTGAATCCACCCAATGAAAAGGCTGAATCCACCCAATGAAAAGGCTGAATCCACCCAATGAAAAGGCCGAATCCACCCAATGAAAAAGTTGAATCCACCCAATGAAAAGGCCGAATCCACCCAATGAAAAGGCCGAATCCACCCAATGAAAAGGCCAAATCCACCCAATGAAAAGGTTGAATCCACCCAATCAAAAGGTTGAATCCACCCAGTGAAAAGGCTGAATCCACCCAATGAAAAGGCTGAATCCACCCAATGAAAGAAATAAGGCTCACACGACAAGCAGAGCCAATAATTGCTCTCGACAAGATAAAATTGGCTTTTCACCTAGAGTTGACAGTACAGACACAAAGCCTCAATCGAGGAGCCATCTCCGAGTTCCAGGATCAATTCAAATCCACTTTCATGGGCGGCAAACAGCTTGGTGCAAACTTTCTTACAATTACAGTTTAACGATTCAGTCAAAGTCCTATGCAAAAAGTCATACAAAGAAACCATCATCACTTGTCTTGATGAATTCTTTTAAACATTCTATAAATGTTGAAGAGTTCCGAGAAATGTCAGCTGTAGCAGCAGACCCATCCAGAACCATTCAGAGCTAAAGATCTTCACCACATCATCCAACCAGCTCCATTATCATTCACTGATGTCTAACTTACTTCAAAACACAGCCACACACATTCAAAAACCCACTGATAATTTGCAGATGAATCCACTTTCTTGACGGGGCTAATTTACAAAGACAGAACCTTGATTTCTTTCTTTCCACAGAGCAAATGGCCCCCAACACAAAGACAAACTCCACCTAAAATTCAGTTGATTCGTTTGCCCCTGGCATCAAACTCTCTGCAAATATTTGTAAGCAACACTTCATCAAATTCTGCAGACATCACTGGGAAATGTATTGTCACGTTTCAGCTTTGATTTGTTATAGACAATCAGCAAAGTCTCCTCTAACGAAGCCAACGATTACTCATTACAAGTGAACGAGTCCAGCATTTCAGAGAACTGGGCTCCTTTAGAAAAATAAAAACGACACCGAGAAGCAGTTGCTGCTCGTCTTTCACAGGCCAAGAATCTGTCCACAAGCTACTCCTCAGAGACTAGATCTGAAAACCTGTCATTCGTCCGTCCATCCGTCTGTCCATCCTTCCGTCCATCTCTGCAACTAGCAATCAACAGAGGATGTTTGCCATTGGACAATGTTACGCATATTCTCCAGAGACGGATTAAACTGTACAACAATGCTAAGAAGTTTTCGGCTGAAGAGGACACAGCCTGACTTACAACAGTTGGACCTCTAAGCATGCGTGACTATGAGCCCATCAGTCGGTATATACACGCATCGGTCGTCCAATCCTCGAATAGAACATGTCTTTCGACAGCACAGTTCCACTCTGCTGCTCAGCTGTCTACTAATATCAAAGGTGATGACCTCCAATCAAGATCTGCCACTTGCCTCAGACATCGGCAGCCTTTACTGCCCTTAATTCAACCACAGAAATGCAACTGTCCCTATCATCTGTTCGACACATGTCCTCCTCCTGCTCCTCCTCCTGCTCCGCTTCCCACTGAGCTGTTGCTTCCTTCGTATCGTCCGGCGGTTTTCCGTCTTCTTTCGTTGTTGTAGCGCGTCGTCTGCACATAAGTCTTGCTGCCCACTGACGCCGTCTGTGGCGGCGGCGGAGGGTTGGTTGCAGACGCCGCCGCTGCTGCTGCTGATCGTCGAGATGACCTGAGACCCTGAGATCGAGTTGTGTTGTGCCACGAGTTGCTGCGTCCACTGTTGGCATGGTGATGGCTTGAATGGCTAACTGGCACTTGGTCTAAGATCAACGATGACGACGACGGTGGAGGCGGGGGTGCCTGGTGGGCGGGAGGCAGAGGCTGGTGGGTAGGGTAGGCAGAAGTTGGCATCGCAACAACTGCATTGGTCACAGGCTGCAAGTAGTAGACTTCGTCAGTAGGGCACGGTTCCAGAATGTGTGATTCGTATGATGGAACATATCTGGAGTGCGATGATGCATGAACCAACTGCTTTGTTCCGTCTGACTGAGCGTCCGATTCCTCGAAAAGAAAACAACAAACTGCAACTAATGACCACAGCAACTGTCAATCAACACAACATCTCACCACAAATAACTACAACAAAGTCTAGAGAAACAAGAGAATCGACCCATTCCAGTTAGGCAAAACTTGGCCCCTTTCCGATCAGCATCTGCTTCATCTCCGATCAACACAGATCTACTTAACACAGAGACAGAGGCACTTAGCAAGCGTCATAAGAATGTTCAGTTATATTACAGACAGTTAACTGAATCACCGAGAAAGCACAGCAGATCGGCCATTGTACAAAGACAGTAGCTGGACATCCCTGACTGATAGCTAGCCACCCAAGTGCAACATGTCTCATCTGCTCAGCTGATCTGTGGCACCTGCATTTTCTGTCCCTAGTTAAACCTCCCTTTCTTTCACCAGACTACAGATAAATCCAGGAGGCACAGCATTCGTAACACAACCATGGGACCAGGCAGATCTCACATCTGTACCTGTGTAGGTGAGTATTTCTACAGAGCCAGTGCCTTTAAATCATCTCTCAAAGGCCGTGACTTTGACTGAGGAAGCGTCAGAGCTCAAATGACGTCAGAACAAAAGACTAACTGTTTCGCTTGGAATGCTGGAGCCAGGCGAAGTGCTGCTGCTGCTGCTGCTGCTACTCGTACTTGACTTGGTCAGATGATGTTCTGAAGACAGGTTGCTGTTCTGACTACATGTGCTGCCCGCATCATCTGACCTACAAACATTGATGGACAGGAGGAAAAACAGATGCATCAACTGTCGATGAAACACATCTAATCAGATGTTTTTCAGATCAAGGAAGCTATCGAAAGAAACAGGTGCACAAGGCTCATCGTTGTCGTCGTCGTCATCATCATCATCATCATCACCATCAAGACATTCATCTAGCTCACCTGTTATCATCAACTGCAGAAGCTAAACTCTCAAAGGCCAATGAACTGCTGAATGGCAAATGATTGGCCAAGTGGTCGCGATATTTCTCTCGTATCAGCTGTCTGTACTGAATGACCTCAGGTGGCAGAAGTAGAATCCGACCAAGGAAGCTCGATCCAACCGGTTGGATGTGGTGGTACTGAGGCAGAACAGCGTCACACAGCTCTCGGTAGGCTTTGTCAAACTCCTCACGCACCTTCATTGCTCCATAGCATCCCTGGCCAACATCGTTCGCTGTACAAGAGAAACACAACACTAAGACAGGCAAAGACAGACACAGCGAGACAGACACAGACAGACAGAAGTTCAACTTCTGTCTAGCAAGTCACTTTTGATCAACTAGTTGGTCAAGCGCAGACAGACAGACAGACAGATGGGCGGACGGATGGACGGACAGACAGACGGAAAGACTATAGACTCAACAAATTCATGAGGAAAGCATCATGTCCATCTGGACATTCATTTGCCAATCCAAGTAAGCACTGTAGCCATGTGTAATCAGGTTGATGGAGCCACTTGCCACCTCTTCCCCACTTTAACTAACGGCATCATCTACTGACACAGCAAATGCAGCCAAACAAAATTTCAAATGTGCATCTATCTTGGCCATGTCCATGATGGCTGCGAGTTCTGTCTGGCGAATCACTTTTGAACAACTAGTTGGTGACATGCGGATTTTGCTCAATGAAACACAACACTAAGACAGGCAGAGACAGACACAGCGAGACAGACACAGACAGGCAGAAGTTCAACTTGCTGACTGTTCAGCTGTGGAGGCTCTATGACCAATTATTGGTCAGCTGATGAAGAATGTCTTCATTCATGACCTCCATCTTCCACCATCTGCTGCCCGTGTTTTTCTGACCCCCCCCCCTCTCTAGTACGAGGATGTCCAGTATAAGGATGTCAATGGTTAGGGTTAGTGCTAGAGTTAAGGTTAGGATTAGTCTTAGGGTTAGGATAGACACAGTAGGAATGGGAAATATGCCACTAAACCCAATTCCTAACTCTCACTTTTACCATTGACATCCTCCTACAAGAGTTGGAAAAGGCAAGACGCCAGACAGCGAGGCTATGGTGTGCTGTGAGCTTCATCGCCTGTCCAGTCGTATTTGAAAGGCGCTAAATAAAGTGTCTACATACATACATACAAAGAACATGCAGTTATTTCCATGGTACCACAGTTTCTAAGGTAACTTTATGGCCTTGCATCAGGAGTTGGGAAACGGTACATTGACTTGTCAGTTGTCAAAAAGAAGGAGAGAGAAGAAAGAATCGATGCAATTGTTTGCATTTGCTGAGAAACAAGATGCATGTTGCTAAGAAGAGTGGCTGACTGTCTGACTTAATGCATTCTTCACAATCTGTTTATTGAACGAAGTAAAGTTCCACCAGGATTAAATGGATCTTCGATGCAGAGGAGGGAGAATCGGTTCCCCAATTCGCCTTCATTCTCGTTCTTCCTGAAGTAGGATCCTCCGTTGCAGATACGAATTCCTGTCCGCAAGTAGTTGAAGTGTCGACCGTACAATTCAAGAAACTTGATCAGCATGTCGCCGTGGTTTCCTGTCTTTCGGTCTTCTGGATGAAGCTGCCACAGATTCAGAACTTAGTCAAACAGATTAGACATGCTTTCCATAAAATTTTGCACCCAGAATTTACCCTCTTTAGTCCATAATTCAGCTGCTAAATGAAGACAAAGAATTTGTCAAACTAGACAGACTACATTATACATTAGACTCCTTTTGATAACGACCAATCCTAAATGAAAGGCGTACACATTTATGAGAGTCCTGAATGAGACGAGATGAGAAATGAGACACAGCGAGAATACCAAAGCCATGCGCAGATCAATCAGCCAATCAACAAGTGACTAACATAAGGTCATACAGCCTAAATTCTTCTTCTTAAGTCATCTGCGATGGCTGCTTTGCCCAGCATAAATTTTAAAGACTGATTAGAACTCAAAATGAAAAAACTGATTAGAATCTGGAATAAAAGTTACCTGTAGGTAACTGATGATCAGTAGGATAAGACAGTAGGAGCTGATGCCGCCATTGAAGGACTCAAGCAGATTGCGATACAGAAGGAACTGTTTCAGGACGAGAACAAGGTACGGCAATTCACTATACTCGGTCATCATGCTCTACAGAAACATACAACATCAGCAGCTCCTCTCAGCACATCCACTCGCCTGCACTTTCCCACAGGAAATCCCGTCGGAAATCCCAATCCACATACACAGAGACAAGCTCTTTTTTATCTTCTGTCTAAGACACTGTCACAAAGATGACAACGTTCCTCAAACTAATACGATACTCCACTTAGATTTGCAAAAACATCTGCACTACACTACTTGTCTAGTCTCTTAACTGTTTACGTTTCCCGGTTATGGTGTGAAAGTTCCAAAAGCTCATTAAGTTTAATTAGTCTCCTCAAAAGAATAAAAAAACCAAGCCATGAACAATTCTATTCACAGTTGTTCATCATTAAGGCATTTATCTTCCATATGGCAAAATCATAAGTTGTTGGAGACTTGTAATGTGAAGATTACATATTGGTGAATTGGGGACTAAATAAACCTCTCCCATTCTTCAGCGTCTCTGCATTCAGTTTGAGGCTGAATAAACTCAGTACACATCACCAAAGAACATGAATTGAAAGACAGCCTGATATGACGCAGCTGAGAGCTCTTCTCGTGCAATGCCAACTGCAGGTGACACCCTGAGGTCTAATCTAATCTACTGTAATCTCTGAACTTTCATAGTGCCGTTATTACAAGACACTTGCAAAGCATCAATTGATGGTTGCTTCAAGTGAAACTGCAGTCAAAATCCATAATCAACTGGAGAAGCCCGGTCGAAATCTGAGAGGCCAGGGAAACCAGAAGTGTGTTGTAGGTACCTTGAGTGATAGGTCTGTGACTCTGTATGCACAAAGTCTATTAAGTAGCATCATTAACTGAGGTCATGTCATCATCAGCTGAGGTCATGTCATCATCAGCTGAGGTCATATCATCATCAACTAAGGTCATGTCATCATCAACTGAGGCCATATAAACACAAGAAAGTGTCTAAACTATTAGCAAAGCTCCCTCTGACAGACAGACGAATTCAGCACTGGCTACCTTAATGAAATCTGCGCTTGAAATTCCTGTCTGGACGTTGAAACTGACATCGACTTTAACGGCCGTCTTGCGATCTGTGAACTTAACAATTGGCACCTGCACAAAGGCAGAGAAAAACAAACTGAATGCAAAGCAAAGATTCTTCTGTTCAATGGCAAATCCTTCCACTTCTTCACAAACTGCAGTCAAAGCCAACAGCTCATCTCGACCATCATCATCGTCGTCGTCATCATCATCATCCCCTCTCTCTGAGGACTCGACAACAAACATCGCCTGCCCAACTAGAACGAGTTTCTGGTTAGAAAACACAGCCAAAAACAACCCAAATCAAATAATAACGCCAAAGTAGAATCCACTAAATGCGTGAATCAATTAAAAACTTTTAAATCTTTTAACTCCAACCAGTCTTTCACTTGACAGAAGGCCATCTGGCTCCGTCAGTTGCTTCAGTCGCAGCATCTCTCCCTATCTCCAAAATAAATTCAGCAACAGACACTTCACCATCTTCACTTGTGCAGGTCACAGTTTCAGAAACGATGTCAACTGAGATACTTTTCAATCAAGAACCAGAAAATCCAAAGCATGTTTTTCAGTCATCCTGATTTCCAGTTGTGAAAGACATCACAGAGTATAAACAGAATTTCCCTTGGCAACTGATAATACAGAGCGACTTCTGTTACTTACACTCGTTTTAATCACTTTGACATCATCATAAGCATTCTTGTCAATCAGTTTCTGTTCGAGCATTTTGAGAGCCGTCTGAGAATCAACGTCATCACACATCACAACGAGATCGATGTCACTCGTTGGCAGGTAAAGGTCCGTCTTAAAGCTGCCAAATACCTTCACCTGAACATAAGACAGACACATCACATCTCATAACACATACAACAGACAGAATCTGTAACATGAGTCAACTTCCAAGAACAATCAATCCAAGCCACTCACATAATGCACACATCCACAGTCACTGATCCCCACTGCTCTCGAAGACAAAACACCAGATTTTCTTGGACTGGAATCCACTTATATGATTAATACAGAAATACTAAGTAATCTGAGAAATTCAACAGTGCAACTGTAATAATGCTCAAGGCATCCCTTGATTGTCGTTGCTAAGCAAAGTTGGCATGCAGGCCAAATTCCATGGTAAGTTTGGTCGAAAGCCAAGAGGGAAATCAAAGAAGGCATGAAAACAGCATACGGCCTCTGAAATCTAAGGAAACAATGAAATAACAAACATGGCCATTGATCTGAGCTTACCAGGGCCAGGAATGTGGACTAATTCTGATGCAAGCAGAAAATTCAAGAAAATGGCTTACAAGGAAAGCAAGGAATGTCACATTCAAACACACCAGCTACAGCCTTCTGTCCATGATTCATCTGAGAAGCTGTGCAGGGATCTAGCTACGCCCCTTAAGAAATCAGGCTATAGTGCTTCAGAATGCTGGACACGAACCCTTACAAAATATTCATTTCCAGAGAAATTTATTAATGGAATTTAGGATGCCAATGACAATTTGAAGGACCAGGAAAAAGCCACTGATGTGATGTTGTGA
This sequence comes from Norana najaformis, assembly GCA_964023275.1. Classification (NCBI taxonomy): domain Eukaryota; kingdom Metazoa; phylum Annelida; class Clitellata; order Crassiclitellata; family Hormogastridae; genus Norana; species Norana najaformis. The sequence goes on from OZ029922.1 coordinate 31,403,180, forward strand.
CTGTATGCACAGATCTCTAAACAAACAACCAAACCAAAACAACGATGAAAGCAAAGCCAACAGAATGGCAATACTTCTTAGAATAGCTAAGAAGTTCCTGTCCTCAGTTACTGAGGAGTCAGTTCCAGAAAAAAACATGGGCAACCAGACCAGAGCTCCAATCAAATATGACTCTCAGAATAAATGGGTAGCTGAACCAGAGCTCTAACTGAACAACAATCTCTGTCGGTGATGGACTCAGGGCAGTGGAGAGCATACCTCAGCAGTTGACCAGAGCTCCATGACGATCTGGTTCAGTCGAGTGATGATGTCGCGTCTCATTAGCTGTTCCTCCGGTAGTGGATGCATGTATGTATAGAAATCCTCAATCTCTTCGTGTAACCTATAACCAGAACCAACGTTAAGACAAAATCAGAGTGCATCATCACGATGCTCCTCATAACCACCAACGGACATTTTATAAACGTTGACTCAGTTTATCAGCTACAAAGCACAGCATTTTCTCAAATTCCGTGGATGCTTAGTTCTTCCTAACGATCACTCATCCAATACTACTTGTAGCAGTAGTAGCAGTTGTAGTAGTAGCAGCAGCCTTTATTAAGGAAAATGTTTAATAAAGCTGCTATTATACTCGTGATGTTCCTGGTAACCCATGTGATGGCAACGTCCCATTCAGTACAGAGTAGATCAGGACTACACTGCTGCTCAAAGGTGCTAATGAAATGGCGGATGCATACGTACATAAGTAGAGCACAAATGATGGCAATCATAAAATAGAGATGGTTAGATCTGTTACTTCAATCTAATCTAACAACTTCTATGGGAGCCCATAATAACGGATTTGGACATCAAACAACAGCAGACTCAAAACCAAAACTAAATAAGAAGCATAGATGAGAATATCTTGGTTAGAACTTCAGAGCAACTGATTCACCAGACCTGTAGACTTGTTGCCTTGAAGTAGTGACTGTTATGCCTGTTGGCAGTGTTTTAAGACTGCCAGTCGCTAAGGTTCATCGTCTACATCCTAAAATCCTCTCAAGGCCAACATTAATAAAAAATTCAGTTCCTCATATTTTTGACATTAATAAAAAATTCAAGTGTAATATGGGAGTAACTAAAAATAACAAGTAAGAATTCTTGGGGTTATATTGTTATGTGATTACGTTTTGAGATGATTTGCTGAAAATCCACTGACCCTTGAAGTCCAGGCGAATAGCATTTTCCTGAGTCCTTCCAAGGGGTCAAACCTTGGCGAAAAGACAGCGATAGGTCGTCGTTCAATTCCTTCGGTTGGGTGCCATCTTTCGAAGGACCCGCAACGGTCACCCCTGCTTCGACCATGGGCTCGCCGTCCACCAGCCCGCTCCGTTCTGCGTTATTATTCGTCGATTGGGCGGAAAAGGTGGAAGCTTCTCGACCAGTCGAGTTGGCTGCTTCGGCCTGAACGAGCTTTGCTAGGCCAGGGTCGACAGATGGTCGAGAAGAAGCGAATGAGTTGGTCGATGACCTGAGGTGGGTAGCCTTCGAAGCCAACATGCTATCCATCATCCGAGTCCACTGGTCGTACGCAACCAAACACTGTTCATGCGGATAGAAACACGTCCTCTGCCGCCGACCTACGATATGCGCCATCCTGGAAAATCCAGTTCAGAAGAGACCTACGCCCGAAAAACGACAAATATCCGCTGATGCAAAAATACGAATTTCAATTCCTTCCAATTTTATAACGACAACTAACAGTCGCTTAAAAACGATCGTCCATTCAGAACCGGAACACAACAGTACGCATGCGCCACTACCTGACCCGACCTCAATAATAGAACATTTTAAATACAAGCTCGGGCCAACAGACTATGCAGACAAATCGCAAAACAAACAATTTATTACTTTCTGTTTCTTTCAAAAGATCTGATTCCAGTGTCCACTGTCATGGGGTTTAATGTTTAAATTTAGTTTTAGGTATTCGCACAACATGCTATATGATAACCGCAATTTCATATCGTGTGTATCAAAGATTCCGTCCTGTTGGGCCATCCTGATAATTTTGCACTCTAAATTGTAACCGCTGCCCGCTTTGCCATCTCATATTGAATCCTCCAGCTGACCACTGTTATTCCGCATCTCACGCAAAACTCTTCATAATTATCCTCCTTTCCTAACTCTTTCTCGCAGTTTCTTAATTAATTAACAACCTTTATGGATTTTGATCTGAAACTGGCTGAGGCCCATGGATTTATAGGCTTAATTAGTAGGCCTAATTTGTGTTTCGATCGCGCGAATTCGATTTGATTAGCTTTTGTGTCTTGGTGAAAAATTAAAATTGCCTTAAAGTTTGAGCCACAAACGAAGAAAGACTAACGATCGTCTAGTTGTGTAAGAATTACCTCAGAACTCAACTCGCTCTAATGTGGGCGGTTAACGGCTAATATTAAGATTTTGTAGGCCTCTGCGTGGAAAAGATCTAAGTTTGAAAAAAAACGCGAGGCCCCGAAACCAGTATGACACCGGTTTACGAAACCGACCCATTTCCTACATTCTGCTCAGAGAATGTTTTGCGAAAATCTGAACAGCTTTCAATTTTGGGTCCTAGAGCCAGCAGCGCGTCATTGACAGTGCTTGAGCCTACCCGATGATCGTGTATCGTGTAGGTAGCAGGCTATGCGTACGGCATAGGCCGACGTAGGCCTAAGCTGCTGATTGTGCAGACGTCTAAGCCTCGATGATTTCAAACTGAGTTAACAGTGATCTGAAAGAGCATGTAATCGTAATCGTAACCGTGAGATTTCTACAGCGCCCAACGAAAACAACGTCACGGGGACCAGCTTATTCACAGGCGCTCAGTCAAAACAAAATTCACAGGCAAAGGTGTTCGGTTCCAGGTCAAGATCCAAGATTCAAGCAGAGACGCAGATGCCGTGGGTGATATTTGGGATTGGAGCGGAAAGAGGATTAAGAGCCTGAAGAAGGGGAGTCAGGATAGGATCTGTGAAAGAGGAATGTTTTCATGTTTGAATGAAAGGCCAATCCATATAACTAGGCTACTATGCATAGCACATAATAATAGACTGTTGCAGTCGTCATGATACAATTAATACTAATTAATTAATTAGCGCCTGTGAATAAGCTGGTTCCCGCGACTTAGCTTTCGTTGGGCGCTGTAGAAATCTAGAGATTACGATTACGATTAATACACTATATTGTGCCATGTGAAGCTGATAAGCATGGTGCGCTGATGGCTATGCAAGCGGCACAAGTAGGCGAAGTCAGTATGTGCTATAAATTTGATCAGGTGACGACAGTAGGCCAGATACGCTTACTCGATCAGCACGTCGGCCACTCAAAGCGTCGAACGAAGAGGACAATCAGGCGCCTACGGAGGACTCCAGGGTAACTCGAGGTAATCCGAACAAACACAGCCAGGCAGTCGCAACGTTCAAGACATGCTATGTCTGCGGTTATATGCCTCTGAGACTCCTTAGGCCTTACATACCGTCTCCAGGCCTCATGGATCTTGACTGCATGGCTGGACTGTGATTTTGGATGCATTTTGCTTAGCCAAATAATTGATGCCTCGTGCATTACGATAGCGGCGCTATAGAAGTTCCCCATTAGTCAGTAGTTGTTGACCGGCAAAGGGCAGATAAATAGGAACAATTGCTGGTGGCTTCATGAAAAAGCGGGAATACATTCCTGTCTTAAAAAGGACATGATGCAGGACTATGAGGAATCTGTTCTCACTTGCATATTAGCCTTCGATCCACATTCACCATCCCTAATTTATTGAACAAAGTTCACAAACAAAGGCAACATGGATTCCCCAACAACCATCAACATCAGAACTTCCATTTACATTGACTAATGATGCCTTGAATAAAGCAAACCATTGGTTCATTCTCTTATGAACTATTATATTGGTGCTTTAGAAGTCAGATTATTCAAATGACATCCTATCAACATTGCTGTCATCGTCATCATCATCATCAGCAGCAGCAGCATCATTGCAGTCAACTGAAAAGTCTAGGAAACCAATCAACAACATTTGCTAACTTTATTAGTGATTAAAATTATAAGGTCCGAATGTTACAACTGGAAAGCTCTCCGAACTAAAGTGTCTTATAGGAGAGATACTGAACTCGGAATAACATAAGAAACAAGCATCAGTTGACTAATTCACAAAAAGACAATCTACTATATGTCTGCCCTTCCAGGAGGCTGAAATGAGCAGCAGCAGGCCTCTCCCTTTTCCTAAGCTCTGATAAACACAACGACAACAAGCATGAAAGAAGAAAGAACAACCAACATCAGCACACCTGAAAGAACAACCTGCATCTCGGTCATGACCTCGGGAGCCAGTGAAGACGATGCCAGGACAGACAGAGGCTTCCCGTGCACAAGCATCAAGAGTCCAGACTCGCCACTGATCCTCTTTGACCGACAATCACATTTTACATACAGCAACTTCTGTGATGCTCAACACCATCACTCCAAACTAAAGAGTTCACTCCAGTAAGACACAGCAACAACCTAAAGCAGCGGTGCTTCCATCCGAAAAGACATACTTAAAATGCACATGTGGCTGGAAAAGGCAAGTCTAGGAACGAGAAGAGAATAAACGATGGATTCAGCCAAGTCAGCAGCAGAGTTTCACTGTCAGCTCTGAATTATAGCCCAACCAGAGTCAGGTGATCAGTGGATCCGCTGTTGTTACTCTTTCTAGGCTTCATCCTCCACCTGTCAATGGCTCGAATCCTTCTTTCTCTCCCAACATTTCATTCTAAACTTAAAATGGATCTCATAATAACATTACTTAAACTATCTCAATTCCTGTCTCTCACTATACCACAAATATCCAAGACACCATAATCACTTTCCACCTCCATACCAGACCACATCTTTAATTGGCTTGACATCTCTCGAGTTCAAAGTAACCCAGCAATCTTGCAGACAGGATCTGGTTAAGCGCTGGTGGATCAGCTGAACTCCCACATGCAGCTGCTGAATGGAACTCAGAAATTCTGTCGACTTATATTACAAAGGTGACCAGAGTGATTGCCACAGAGTGATTCCAGCTCTTATAAAGGAGTTATCCTCTGATGGACAGCGAAATGGACTTAGCAAGAAACAAGAAAGCAAAAGTACAACAGGCTCTGCAACCCCGCATGTTGAACTCCCTTGGATGCAATTTCTGAGACCTCCATAATCCTCAACAAGGTTGTTTCATGTGATGACAGTATACAGAGGATATTTACAGCCGTCCAAATGACTAGAAACTAAATCATTTTCAAGAGAAGATGATTTCAGAAATATGATAGAAGCATATTAATAATAAGGCTACAGAGACACGGCAAGGACTGCAGCACTAAACTGACATAATCCGTGCAGAAAGAGCTCCAAACAGTAAGACCCACAACTGCCCAGCTACAAACCCTCAAGCCACAGATATTCAGCCAGAAACGGTGACCCAATGACTTTGCTGTTGACTAAACACGTGGAAGATGCAGGTGCATAAATAACAATGATGTGATGACTAGGCCAAAGCCAAACAAAACCCCAATTGGACGTAGAGACAAAGACCAAACACGTAAAACACAGAATGCTGCTCACTGGAAGAACAAGACTTGATCTGAAATACTGTTTCCACAAACAACATAAGGAATAACAGACTGCTACGTACACTCACTCCAAGTAGAAGACTGCTACGTACACTCACTCCAAGTAAAAGACTGCTACGAACACTCACTCAAAGTAACAGACTGCTACGAAAATTCACTCCAAGTAACAGACTGCTATGAAAACTCACTCCAAGTAAAAGACTGCTACGAACACTCACTCCAAGTAAAAGACTGCTACGAACACTCACTCAAAGTAACAGACTGCTACGTACACTCACTCCAAGTTAAAAGACTGCTACGAACACTCACTCCATGTAAAAGACGGCTACGTACACTCACTCCAAGTAACAGACTGCTACATACACTCACTTCAAGTAAAAGACTGCTACGAACACTCACTCCAAGTAAAAGACTGCTATGTACACTCACTCCAAGTAACAGACGGCTACGTACACTCACTCCAAGTAACAGACTGCTACATACACTCACTTCAAGTAAAAGACTGCTAAGAACACTCACTCCAAGTAAAAGACTGCTACGTACACTCACTCCAAGTAACAGACTGCTACATACACTCACTCCAAGTAACAGACTGCTACGTACACTCACTCCAAGTAACAGACTGCTATGAACACTCACTCTAAGTAAAAGACTGCTACGTACACTCATTCCAAGTAACAGACTGCTACATACACTCACTTGAAGTACTGTGTTAGTATAATTATGCAGAAATCTATACACATGAAGTTACAGCAAAAATTTTAAAACCAGATGAAATTCTAAGAAAACACGGCATAAAATTAAAAAAAACAGTCCAGGTCAAGATCTTATTGCAAAGAGCAACAAAACAAAACATTTGTGAAGTCTAAAACAGATATCAACTTCATCTTAAACGCTCTTTCCTCATCACGTGACAAAACGTTTTGACTGCTACCATCCTAGGCAGAGTGTTAAACATAATTCTATGGCACTCAAGCGGAACATTGTTGCGAGTGGCCTTGCAGTCAATGGAATGACTAACCGATCACAGGAAGAGAAATTCACCAAACAGAAATCACTTGAACAAATATTCACCCTTAATGTCATCATGCCCTTAATTACTTTAAATAATGATCATAATAAATGGTCTTAATCATTCAGAATACATTTATATAAAACAAGACGTTATATGCATAATATGTGCTGGCAGGCAATTGCTTTCGGACAAAGTCCGCAATTGACACAACTACGACTCAATGCATGTAAATGTAAAGCCATTAAAAACAAGATCAGAAAAACGCCAAGTCTTGTGACATGCTGTACAAGTGACAGAGCAGAGCAGGTAAGAACTGCAGACAGAAGAGTTCATCGTTACAAGAGGCGCTCAGGTGTTCAATGCATTGCAGTAAGTCCAGCAAGTGTCAGTGTTGCCCAGCCGTGCAGAAACGGGTAGAACAACCCTCCCTTCCTCATGGTTCAGTCTCCGCATATCCAGACTGTGTGGCGACTGTGAAGTCGTCCATCGTGTGGTAGAGGTGGTCGAATGTCGGCCTTTCGTTTGCATTGTACTTCCAACATGACTTCATGATCTCGTACATGTTGTCTGGACATTTGTGAGGCTTGGGGTGACGATAGCCACGTTCCAACTGCGTCAGCACCTCACTGTTGCTCATTCCTACGACATACAGAATCCCATAATTTACGTACATCAGGAACTTCAATCAAGATCAGAAATACTTGGTTTCTATCATCGACAGTAGACAGAGAAAATGGAGGAAATGCCAAGCAACAGTTAAGGTTTATTTCCTGATCTCACAGAAGATGGCGTTCACAAGATTTGTGCTTTACAGCTGCAGTGCCTAATGTCTGAGATTCGGAATGAAGTCAAAGCCACAGACCGACCAGATACAGTCTGCGAGCTTCAACTCCTTGTCCAAACAATGCCAAGCATAAAACACTTGTGTTTAAATGTAACTTCTTTTCTTCATGTTCCAAATAAATGAACTGAATTGAAAAATGAAACTCTGTCATCCAGTTTAATTGTTTTGTATTTGATCCACCGCAAGTAAGTTATGCTTAAGAGGAACTTTTATTATGGGATTCCAGTTGGTGAATTCCAGATATGCACTTGAATGGATGATAAGACATGATGAAACTTCGGTAAGCCAGCGTTTCCCCAATAACTGCCTAGTCTTAACCAAGCTATACCCTATGCTATAAGGAAGACAATCTTAGAACCTTGTCATAGAATGGCAGCTGCTGTTCCTGCAACGATGGCTTAACAACATAAACAACAACTCCTAGATATCAACTACATGCGTCCAGTGATGAGTCATGTTGAAAATTTTAGTGTAGCCTGTGGTGCCAGATCTCACAATGAATAAAACAAGTGGATAGATAAGCAAAGAGAAAATCTATCAAGTTATGGAAATGGAAACGGAAGGAAAGGCTTTAATGTGAGAGATCTTTCTAGACAACATGCATGAACATCAAAAACCTTAAATCATGGAAGGATATGACGAAGACTCACCTGGATACGGAACTTGGCCATAAGTCACCAATTCCACGAGGAAAATTCCGTAGGCCCAGACATCTGACTTAATTGTGAACTTGCCATACATAGCTGCTTCTGGGGCCGTCCACTTGATTGGAAACTTGGACCCTATCATCACAAGCAAAACATTCACTGATCCACTGCACAAAACTACAAAAACTTAAAATGAATGTTCAGCAAGAGACTAAGAATGATTCAAAATCTAAAAATCCTGGAAAGAATCCCACATTCATTCAACCATCCATTCATCCATCCATCCATTCGTCCATTCATCCATTCATCCATCCATTCGTCCATCCATCCATTCATCAACCCATTCGTCCAACTGTCCATCCACCTACCCACCCAATTCTGGCATTTCTTCACACTGAACTCTTCCAACTTTGCGAGGGTTTTCTCACACATGGTCAAATACAACAGAGATTAACGTATGGTACCAACATATAACATAAAATTATCTGCTATAACCCAATACAACATACCAGATTATGTTACATACCAGATTATGTCACATACAAGATTATGTATAATTGCATATGTTATCACACTGCTTCATGTTTATTGCATTGTATACCATCACTCCATAGCACAGGATGCTACAGCGTACTACACCCCACTACCAATACACTACACCATGCTACACTATTCCACCTTCGACTATCTCTGGTTTACAATTATACTTATCCTATGAAATAATAATATATCATGTATCATGCAACTGACAGGTGATTAAATACTTAACAACTGAGACATTTCTCAACATGTTTATCATAGAAAACCACAACAATTTCAACTCCATAACACACCTACACAAACTGATTTCCCACAGTTTGCAATTCATAACTTCCTGCAAGCTCCACACACTCCACCCGACTTGGGCTACTTTTCTAAGCATAAGAGCTGGTCCTTCACTTGGGCTACCTTTCAAAACACAGTGGCTGGTCCTTCACTTGGGCTACCTTTCAAAACACAGTCGCTGGTCCTTCACTTGGGCTACCTTTCAAAACACAGTGGCTGGTCCTTCACTTGGGCTACCTTTCAAAACAAAGTGGCTGGTCCTTCACTTGGGCTACCTTTCAAAACACAGTCGCTGGTCCTTCACTTGGGCTACCTTTCAAAACACAGTGGCTGGTCCTTCACTTGGGCTACCTTTCAAAACACAGTGGCTGGTCCTTCACTTGGGCTACCTTTCAAAACACAGTCGCTGGTCCTTCACTTGGGCTACCTTTCAAAACAAAGTGGCCGGTCCTTCACTTGGGCTACCTTTCAAAACACAGTCGCTGGTCCTTCACTTGGGCTACCTTTCAAAACAAAGTGGCTGGTCCTTCACTTGGGCTACCTTTCAAAACACAGTCGCTGGTCCTTGTCCTGCAGCATCATACATCTGCATCTGTTGAGTGAAGTCAAGTCAGTTCATTGAAAGCAGTGACACACACCTTGTTTAGCTTCATACGTCTCTTCGTTGATAACTCTTGCCAGACCAAAGTCACCAATTTTCACAATGTTGTTATCACCGACAAGAATGTTACGCGCAGCAAGGTCTCTGTGAATGTACTTCTGTTCCTCAATGTAACGCATTCCATCTGCTACCTGTGATCCAACAGAAACACATGTGGAAAGCAATATGGACTGATGGATAAATGGAAGACCAGATGTACATAAGGATGGATGGATGGATAGGTGGATAAATGGAAGACCAGATGGAAAAACTGATCAGTCTATGATTATGTATAAGGAAGTTCAGCAGAAGTCACAACGCAACCAAAGCTGTGCACACAATGCTAAAGAAAGAATGAGTGTAAGAGAGGATATAATTATTCACTGGGAAATACCTGAGCAGCGATGTCTATGAGCTGCGGCCAGAGAAGCGTGGAGCCACGGTCCTCACGCAAGTACTGAAGCAGCGCTCCATTGCTCATGAGTTCTGTCACAATGTAGATCGGTTCTTCGTTTGAACAGACAGCAAAAAGTGTCACCAGCTTTGGATGGCGTAGTTTCTTCATGATCGCTGCCTCTTCCAGGAACTTATCCACCTCCATCGTTCCTTCCTTCAGCGTCTTTATGGCCACACAGGTGTGTTTGTTCCACAGACCTTACGAGACAGTAAAGCAAAGTGTCACCTCACCTCATTGCATTCACAGCATTTCTCACCTAATCACTGAGTATCCAGTCAATACCATCAATGTCTACAAGTAACTGTCACAGCTAACACACTCTCAGCATCTCCGCTTCTCACAGAACAGCACAGCAACAGACAGACACACACAGACATACAGAGAATGAGGGAGGGACACACAGACTAACAGGGACAGACCATAAAAACAATAAAACATCAGAAATAAACAAAAATTATACATTTGAATACAGTCAGTCATGATGGTAATCTTTCCTCTAATCTAATCTAATCTATTCTAATCTAATCTAATCTACACTCTTAAGTGCTTCTGCTGAGTTCACTTCTATAAAAATGCTCTGATTCCATCAATTCCCAATCCGTGAAACAACATCCAAGAAATCTGAATGGAGGGAAATCAGGAAAAGATGCTCCAGCAGAAGAGCTGTTCTATTGAATGCTAACAGAGACCAACGTTCTTTCATTCTACCTTTCCAGACTTCTCCAAACATTCCTGCTCCAAGACGTTCTCTGAACTCGAGGGAGCTCCGATCGATTTCCCACTTGTCCCGCGATCCACGAGACAGATCCCACATCTGAGGCTTTGCCTTGACGCAGGGTCGCACGAGCTGAGAGCACAGACCATCTGCCTGACCTACAAGTCAACAGATTCGCAACAGAGAATCTGATCAGCCAAAAGCTTAGAAAATTCACTGGCACAACGGATTATGATGGCCCTTCTAAATCTAGCACCAGCACAACGTTGTACAATTACTTCACATGGCCACTGAACTCCAACTCACGTGCAAAGTGTTCAAAAGTTCTGTCATGCAACATAGACGAAATAAAACCGAGAGGAAACTGCTGCCACCAAATCTCAGCAGAAGGATGGAGCCAATCTGATAAAAACCCGAATTACCTGTGTAGTGATTAATGAGTTCTTCGAGGGAGGAGCATTTGTGTTTCGTTGTGATGTAACATCCACCGCTGTCCAAGTCGCGAATACGATAATGCTTAACAGACTTCTGTCTGCTTTCATCTTCATCAAGCACAGACAGCGAGTAAGACCCTTCAAACGAAAACACCACCATTACTCATCACACATCTACTATTCACATTCAATTCTCATCAAGAAATTCCCCTAGAACAGCCTAAAAACCATAAACAATCATAGTGACAGTAACTGCAAATATGGCATCACACTTTATGCAACGACAGTCTAACAGAAAGAAAACTCCACTCATTTTGCTCTGAAGTCAGACTCACAACCAGAAGATATTATACTAAATGGTCCAACACAAACACCTCATGTCCCAGATTTTCTAAAGTACCTTCTGCATTCCCCCACCACCACCACTACCACCACTACCACTACCACCACCACTACCACCACCAATACCACCACCAACACCACCACCACCACCAACACCACCACCAACACCACCAATACCACCTATCATATTCAATAGAAGACCAATGACCTCCAATCAATCAGTCGAACCCATTAAACGCCAACCACTTGTTCTAAGTAAGCAGTCTGACCTAAGTAGAAGCCATCCATCCAAATTAATTCTAATCTAATCTAATCTAAACTATTATCGAGGGAAGAACGGAGGGACGAAAAACAAGAGGAAGACCTAGACAGATGTTGCTGGACTGGATGATCACGGATGGATACAGCGGACTGAAAAGAGATGCTCAGCACCGTGAAGAGTGACGCCATTGGACGTATGAACCTGCCTAGAGGGCAGAGAACCAAAAGAAGAATCTAATCTAACGACTTCTGTAGCACTGTCATCATAATGCCCAAGTCATCAGTCAATGGTCGCTTCAGTTGGCAAACCATGTCAGCACCTGTAATGTACCTAAGTCTGCATTCTAATGTACCATAGCCATTACCACGTAAGAACACTTTATCAATCTCCACCATCGGAACAAAGGAGCAGAGAAGCCATGACACAATGGAAATCAAAGGATGACAAGCAACAATGATGCTGACTAATAGTAATGATGCTGATGCTACTCATCAGATGGAAAAGGAAACGGAGGAGGAGGAGGAGGAGGAGGAGGAGGAGGAGGAGGAGAAAGATGAGGAGGAAGATGTGGGGGAGGGAGAAGAGAAGAGGACGGAGGGGGGTTCTTCTGCCAATCCGACAAACAGCCAACCTGAAGTGGATTCTGATTCGCGGACGAGGAATGTTCCACGGATGTTGCCAGGCAACTGAAGCTGCTTCTCCGCATCTTTTCGACTTATCTTCCCATGGAACCAACTAAAAAGGAACATCAAAGCGAACTGGAAAATGACTGATCACTTTCAGCCACTCAACCGACTGCAAGAAATTAACAGATGCACCAACTTCATCTAACACACGCACATGCACACACACATTGTAAAGGCTTACAACAAAGTAGGAAAAACCATGCACTGGAATCTAATCAGTTTCATCATGCAATCGTCGTGATCCTAATTATCTTATGTTTGAGCAGACAGCAAAGACAGACTCAATGAAACTCACTCAAACTGTTCGATGCTGTTTTCCAGAGCAACATATGTGTTGGGAATGTAGCCCTTGTCACCAGTAAACATATTTCTTGCCAACCACCAATCGCCATCTCTGCCAAGCACAGAAAAACAAATGCACCAAAGCTCTTCTGCCAATTACTTCAACAAGCTCCTCTGACTCACAGAGGTTTCATTTGAAACGATGGCAGATCATTCTGGCTGACAGACGAAGTTTGGGACCAGATTGACGGATGCATTTTCTAAACATAAGGCCAGTCAAAACACAAAACCCATGACAAGATCTGAGCGAAAGTCAAAGCAGAGAGATTTTACACAGCCAGTAGTCAGAGCTAGGACAACAAAGTCAGACAACAATGCACTTGGCAAATTAAGATCCTCGAAATATCTACTAAAACAACTACATAGTTTTAAACTTTCTTCAGTTTCCAATATTCTGAATGGTTAAATTTCAGCTGAGTTTCTAATATTCTGAATGGTAAAATTTCAGCTGAGTTTCTAATACTTTGAACGGTTACATTTCAGCTGAGTTTCTAATACTCTGAACGGTTACATTTCAGCTGAGTTTCTAATACTTTGAATGGTTAAATTTCAGCTGAGTTTCTAATATTCTGAATGGTTAGATTTCAGCTGAGTTTCTAATTCTCTGAATGGTTAAATTTCAGCTGAGTTTCTAATACTTTGAACGGTTAAATTTCAGCTGAGTTTCTAATAGTTTGTATGGTTAAATTTCAGCTGAGCTTGTATTAAAGCTCCTTTGTTTTAATTCATCTGACGAACGAGTGTCAGATTGCAAAGTGTGATGGGGCAGAGGAGAAGGTATTGATCTGACTCACTCTTGTATTACTTCCATGATGTCACCCTTCTTGAAATTGAGGTCCGGAATGTCGGTTGCACCCGAGTCCATGACAGACGAATAGTCATACAGGCCTCGCACAACCTTCTTACCTAAGCACAGAAAAACTCCTCGTTTCATTCAAATCTGTTGATCAGCCGCACATCAGTCAAGAGAAACAAAACAATCAAAGTCATCGCTAGACCAGGTAGCAATTATTCTAATCTCAAGGACAGCAGCACAGTCTGAAACTTCTCAGCTTCAGTCTTTAGAAGCCTATCCTATTCCCTTTCTTCTCCCCATTCTCATCTTCAACCACTAGAAGCCTATCCTATTCACTTTCTTCTCCCCATTCTCATCTTGAATCCACTAGAAGCCTATCCTATTCACTTTCTTCTCTCCATTCTCAGCTTCAACCACTAGAAGCCTATCCTATTCACTTTCTTCTCCCCATTCTCATCTTCAACCACTAGAAGCCGATCCTATTCACTTTCTTCTCCCCATTCTCATCTTCAACCACTAGAAGCCTATCCTATTCACTTTCTTCTCGCCATTCTCATCTTCAACCACTAAAAGCCTATCCTATTCACTTTCTTCTCCTCATTCTCAGCTTCAACCACTAGAAGCCTACCCTATTCACTTTCTTCTCCCCATTCTCGGTTTAAACCACTAGAAGCCTACCCTATTCACTTCCCTCTACTTATTGACTGTTTGGCTCAGCTGCTACTGAATGATCCATTCTCACAGACGATCACTTAGCAGCGACCATCCACTGGTGCCCCGTGCATTCTGAAAATAGCACTGTAGAAGTTTCAAGATTAATTCCTGTATCCCGATTAACAGATGAGACTTTTTTATCTCATTGTTTTTCTTGACAGGAAATATTTCGTTTTTCTCCATTTCATTTGGGTCAGCAAAGGATAGCCAGAGAAACAGCGTCACAGCAGAAGACAGCAAGTACACATATGATAATCACTGTAATTAAGCTGTCAAATTTCTAGCTGAGAGCAAGGCTGCTGATGAACTTTGCCCTTTGTAGGCTGTTCTTATGAGTTTATACAACTCACTTCCTGGTTACGTCTTATCAAACGAATAATTCATCACATGCAGGGCAAAATATTCAAGGTTGTAATTCCTTCTTAACGTAGTCCATCAATTCCTTTTCACAACTTTACACTCATTCAAGAGAAAGGCTGCACAGAAGTCAGTCAGTCAGAACAAAACATTGCCCACTTAAACCTACTTATCTACTTACTCCAGTACTGAAGTAGAGAATCAAAGTTCCGAGTTAAGAAGGCCAACCCAACCCGTACTCCATTCAGCACCTTTTCATCACTGGGGGCCCTGGAGTTTTAGCTAAGAACGAAGTTGTTGCAATTACCCTGAGACAGAGCCACCTGAATTGCGTGGTGGGAAATTCCCTTCTGACCGGATTCATCTCCAGGGGCTTGCGACTCGCTCGTACGACCGGATCGAACCGGATCCTGAGTGTATCGAGTCTGATTGTTTCGTGATTGGTTGGTTTCTATCTGAGCTCCTTCACCAGCTCCATCCATCTGCACTTTGAAGTTGACGCTATTTCCTGCATTTTGGTCTTTGGTCAAACAGGAACCCATGCTTCGTTAGTTCAGTCAGTCAGTCTGTCAGCCAGTCAATGATTCGTCGTCATTCAGTCCAAAGAAACATCACCGTCCAGTTGGCTGCTGCAACAGTTCAATAAGCACAATTCATCTGTCAAACTACACCGAGACAAGGCAGATCCCTGCAACAGAAAACAACAGAAATCAAATCAACTCAGGCGCTTGCATCTACAAAAGGCAGCACAAGTTCCCTTCCACAAACTCAAGGCCTGACGTTCTCAGACATGTGGCTGAAATTTCTCTTGTGTCTAAACGTCTTTTCAGAACACTGGGTCAGAAAAAATGACAGCGTGATTCCCAGGACTGCATTGTTAATAGGTCACACATAAACTGCACAAAAGCGGGAAAGTTATCAAAATGTAAACAAAGAGAAAAACAACAATAGGCTACAACAGTGAAAGTAGACGCATTACCATGAACGACAACTCTAACCAGATGCCCAACAAGTTCCTTCAGGGATCTGCCTTTGACATCTAAACTGTGCAGTTTGTTTGCCACTGCTGAACGTTGTGCTCGGTAAGTCTGTCTAGACCCAAGTCTGAGAAAATGAGGCAGATGTAGACAAAAAGACGAGGGGTTTAATGAGGCAGGGACAGTGGAAGAGATACAGAGACTGAGACAGAGACTGAGACAGAGACAGAGACTGAGACTGAGACAGACACTGAGACAGGCACTGAAACAGACACTGAGACAGACACTGAGACCTGTGTCACAGCAACAATAATCAAGTGATGTCCATGAAAACTGGATGATCTGTGCACTTGGTCAAATGCAGGAACAAACAGCGTCCAGCAAACGCAGCAAATAGGAAATGAGAGAAGCAGGGCAGTTAAGAGCTTCAAAGTAGCAACCGAATTAATCACAGACTGCGTTAATATGATTCCCTGCATCATGCTACAAGATGTTTACAAGAAAATTCACTGACTCCCAGTCATGGAAAGGCCCACAGCTCGATCATCGGTTGAAACGACTCCAAGGCCACCTAATAATAATTAGCAACTTCTAATGCGCCGGTGTCTAATGCACAAGGCATCAACCGATGGCACACCAAAACCAAGCCACAATCAGGTCAATATCCAGAAGGTCAGTCCGCACGACAGAGAGGCAGCCTATGGTGGATAAGCAATTTGAAACACCTAAACCCACATGCACGTGCACCACACAAGCATGCACACATTACTACGATTTAATGATGGTTTAGGCATAGGTGGCAAGGTTAATTGTAATTGAAACAACTTTTTCATTTAATTTCAGACATAATTTCTCTTTAGCCTCCCACAATTCAATAACTCAAATGTGGCAAATTGGTACGAATTTCTTCCGGGACTGAAATGTTTCTGTCATCAGTGAGAAGATGATAATAATAATAAACGGATTCCAGCAGAACAGGATACGACTCTTGCACAGGCCAACCCACACTGACACACAGCTACACACTAATACCATTTACAAGCACACACACACAGACACACAGATACAGAAAAGCATTCATTACATTATACACAATGCTTAAGCAATCAGACAAAATACAAAATACGGAAGTATGCTGGCATTTATTCAGAACTAATGACCCACAAAATACTGACTCAATCTGGGGTTTAAGTTCAACATCAGGAACATCATGAGAAGAAGCAGAAGGAAGAGGAGAGCAGAAGAAGGAAGAGGAGCAGGAGAAGGAAGAGAAGCAGAAGGAAGAACAGGAGAAGCAGGAGGAAAAGACAAAAGAGGAAGAGGACGTAGAGGAGGGGAAAAACGGCAGAGGGTAACTGGCCAAAGTCAAATGATGAATATTAAAACTTTTCTTCCTAGACGTCTGAAACTAGGTCACCAGCAGAGTCTGTGCACAGAGAGAGCTGCTCATCAAAGTCAAACCTCAAAACTTTTACTGTTGATTTAAACGCACATTTGAGTCTTGCCAATTAAAAGCATACCAGTTGCCTTGTGAAACTCGCTGAGCAAAACTAAGGTGTTGGGAAAAGCAAGCATGCAAGGACCAGAATCTCAATACAATCTGCCCTAAAACCCTCTTCAGTGCCATCATTCCTATAAAGGAACAGGTGGTTATCTAAGTTGGGTGATTTTTGAATTCACTTAGCTAACTTGGATCAAATCAATATTGCTGCATTTCTGTATTTGCTAATGAAGTTCCTTCTGTCTGCTAAGTCACTTTGCACTCAAATGTAGTAATAAAATATGGCTTGCAGTGTAGAGCAGTTTTCAGACGGATGTGCAGAAGCCAAGATGAAAATGACCTATATTTGGAAAAACAGTGCTACCCAAAGATAAAACATTGTAGCCACATGCTCGAACATCGAAAAATGCGGAGATAGACACAGATCTGGATTTGGTTCTGCAGTGGTGAGTCCATGAATCCAGGGGCAACACTGATGGGCAGAGGAGTCCCCTGGAATTGTCAGTATGCAAAAAGTTCTCTAGGCCACAGAAACCTAGAAGTCTGACAGAACAAGTGACAAGATTGTTCAAGTTTTATACGATTAATGACAACAGTCATTCTTTTTATCTGCTCATCCTCATAACATCAGTTTTCTTTATTTTGATCTTCATGCTATATTCTTCTAATTTAGGTCAGTTCAGCACATTCATTATCCTCTGCAATCCAACTTGCATGGGGTCGTCTGCAAATTAACCTTGTGGCATTCACCAGAATTCCCCCAACCGTGTCTCCATCGTCTATATTCTCCAAAGCTTCTTTCATCAACACCTGTGTGTGGATGTTCGACACCGGTAGTCGTAAGGCTCGAAATGTATTGAGTAAATGGATGGATGCGCGACAGTCAGTGAGGAATGCGCCAGCAAGTGAGTGTGTGCGTAAATACGTAGACAGTACTTAAGTAAACGAACCTCTTAAGTTCGCGGCTATTACAAAACTGCTGGGCAAAGATTAACTATCTCCAACCTCCTGAAATTGAAGCCGTCAGCACATTTATAAGGGTATTCCTCACAAACTCTTAAAACTTGTCCTAACAAGAAAATTAATCAGTTCCAAATAAGATATTATTAACTAACTCGATCGAATACTCCTATATCTTTCAGATTACACTTTTCTCGTAAGCTGGCGCTGGTTTAGGAACTACAGGATGGTAATGCATTGGGCACTTCTGTCGAAGTTTTTGAGTCTAAAATTCTCTAAATCGCCACACTTACCTCAGAAATCACTCCAGTTTATATTTTGACAAGTGGAAAAGTTAATTCAAAAGTTATACTTTGCTACGAATTTCGTCTAAAACGATTTTTTAACCACTGTCCAAAACGAAACAAACCTAACAGGAACAACTTGGGCTCATATTTACAGCGGACGAAGCCCAGACACGTGACACAGCGACTGCCACCTGGCGAATGAAGCAGTTCTACCTGCATTGCTCTAACCATAACCTTCTAACCCCCAACCATATACGAATTCTTATCAACTAAGGACGATTGGAGGTCTAGACAACAAGCAGATCTACAGGTACTGTAGAGATTGTTGTACTGGATGATCACGGGTTGATACAGTTCAACCTGAAGGAGCAGTAGGAGGCAGAACATCGTGAGGAGTGGTGGCACCACTGGTCATAATAACCCGAACCAGAGGGCAGAGAACCTGAAGAAGAATGGAATGTGCAAGCAATCGTAATCGTAGGCCCCCTAAACTCGAGATTTCTACAGTGCCCTAGGAAAGCTAAGTCGCGGCAACCAGCTTATTCACAGACGCTCAGTCAAAACGAAATTGATATTCAGGTAAGGTCAGATTCGGTTCCAGGTGAAGATCCAAGGATCATGCAGACAGACCGTCAGACGGCTAAGTAGATGGTATTTAGAATTGGAGTGGTAAGATAGATAAGGTGAAGAGGAGATATCAGGAGAGGTTTTGTGGAATAGGAGTGTTTTCTGTTTTCAGTGAAAGACCTGCGCAGAGATTGCAAGGGAGAAGTGTTGGTGACTTCGTCGGATGGGTCAGAAAATTGTCGTAATTCTGGTGGGAGTTTATTCCAGAGGGGTGGAGCAGCTTCGGCTATAGAGCGATTTCCAGATGTTAAGGATGAGGTGACGGGAGGGCGCAGAAGTGTTAGCGCAGAAGAGGAGCGGTTGAACGGAGTGATTGGATTGTAAATAACTGACGAAGATAGGAGGGTTTGTATGCAACTGATAGGACTTTATACTCTGTTCGTTCAGATGTTTTAAGCAAGTGAAGTGAACTGAGTAGAGGAGTGATGTGATGGTGTTTGGGGCTATGGTGACACCATAAAGGTCTGGAGAAAGAGATCAGGTCACTGTGATGTATATAAAAACTGAAATATGTGTAAGTGTAGATGTAAGCTACACATCTTTCTATAACGACCGTACACGACCCCGATCCTGCTCATTTTTCAAGTAATTAACCCTTCACCATCCCTGCCCGTTTGAATGGGCGCCACGCCAGGTAAGGTCCCCGTTTACGCCAGGTAAGGTCCCCTCCCGTCACCTCATCCTTAAAATTTGGAAATCGCTCGATAGCCATAGCTGCCCCACCCCTTTGGAATAAACTCCCGCCAGAATTGCGACAGTTGTCTGGTCAATCATACGAACTCACCAACATTTCACCTCTTTCAGTTTCTGCGCAGGTCTTTCACTCAAGACTGAAAACACTTCTTTTCCAGAAATCTTATCCTGATTCTTCCTCTTCCTCTTATCTCTCTTCTCGCTTCAATTTCAAACATCATCCACCGTAGCCGTCCGACTGTCTGAGTGCCTGACTCCTGGATCTTGACCCTTTTGCCTATCGATTTTGTTTTGACTGAGCGCCTGTGAATAAGCTGGTTCCCGCAACTTAGCTTTCGTTGAGCGCTGTAGAAATCTCGAGATTACGATTACGAAGCATGCCAAGTTAATATACGCACCTGTTAATTGCCGAAATATGCGCACCTGTTATTTGGCGATCTGTTATAGGCTAGCTAATACAGCATGGACCTACTCATCAATGAGCTACCGATACTCGAGATCAGCCGTTCGTAGTTGGCTTGCGTGGCCTCTTCAGAGCATTGCATGACTTCGCACGAAGCTAACTAGGCTCTGTTGGCTGTATACGCTAGCCAACTATTAGTATTAGTATTAGTATTATTAACCTGAGGTAGAAATGATCGCTCAGGACGTTAAAAACATCTATCCAGAGAGAATCAAAAATGTTCTGGAACAGTTTAACCCGTTTCAGATCCCGTGGAGCAAAAAATAGGCCACGTAATCACCTACATATTATTATTAGTATTATTATTATTATTATTATTATTATTATTATTATTATTATTATTATTATTATTATTACATAATATTAGTATTGTTATTATTGTTAACGAAAGTTTGAAGACAGATTTCGTTATTACATCAGCGAACGACGGTCAAAGGGAAACGGCGGGAGACTGATCGACTTCCATCGGATGAAGGCCTAAGCATGTTTATTAGGCTAATGTTCGAATCCTCCAGGATTCCTGTGACGGTCGTTTGCATTAATTAGGCCTTGAGCAATTATTCTGTTGCTCAGCTCCATCGACTGATACTTCTCGAGACACTGGTTCACTGGTGTCCCATTTGGGCAGTATTGGTCCGCTGGCTACATTTGGTGGCCAGCTAGATAGATAGATAGATAGGCCCAGTGAATATGGCTGTCTGGAGAAACAGACAGGAGAACAGAATAACTGATCAAGAAACAACACGCGTGCAAATACGTCAGTCTAATGCGGCTCATATAGAGCTCAGAGTTTGATCCGCATGCACATCAGTTCCATTTGGAGCCTATTCCGTAGGACTATACGTTGCTACCATCTTAACTGTGCAGAGGACGAACTGTGGCAGATGAAACACTGATCCAGTTCTAATCAGGAAACTCTCAAGCAAAGGATCAGTTATTCGCGATTTCAGGACGAAATCATCTTACAATGTTTCTAAAATGTCAAACGAAATAGTCTTCAGCTTAGCCGCGCATTTGAAACACACACACGCGCATGCATCCGGATGCCCACTTTGACGACAAATGCACAAATCTACAGAGACATCGACAAAGAGACAGGCAGACAGACAGACATACAGACGAGACGAGACGAGACGAGAGCGGAAGAATTATTATGCCCATATGAGAATGGCTTCGGAATAAGACTATAATGGTCATGCAGTGTGATAAATTTGTGACAGACAGAATATATTAGGGTCAAGGAGGAAGAGGAAGGAGAGGAGG
This sequence comes from Norana najaformis, assembly GCA_964023275.1. Classification (NCBI taxonomy): domain Eukaryota; kingdom Metazoa; phylum Annelida; class Clitellata; order Crassiclitellata; family Hormogastridae; genus Norana; species Norana najaformis. The sequence continues at coordinate 31,424,642 of OZ029922.1, forward strand.
AAGAGGAGGGAGAGGAATTTAGTCGACGAGGAGCGAAAAAGTGACGAGTCCTAGTTGGTCGTTGATGTGATGTTTCGGCGAGATGTTCTTGGCCCAGGCCTTGCAGATGACGTTGATGAGGATTCCGTTCATCGGATTCACGAACTGGATCATGACGAGCGGGGATCGGTAGCCTTCCTGGTTCTTGAACGGATAGAAGAAGCGAGGAAAACCCTGCGGAGGATTGTACGTTATGTTGCCGATGTTCTCATTGTCGAGCGGATACTAAAAGCGAAATGACAACACGCAAACTTTGTTCAGCAATAGGCCGACTGCGCAGGTCCGTAGATGGCGCAAACTGTCCAACCGGTCTTTGCGATCAGCAAACATTAATTTTATTCAAAGTTCCTATGTGAGGAATATCAGTCGAGGTTATACACCGTCAGAAACTGGTTGTAAAGCTGTCTTTCGTAGAAAAAAAAGAACCGCCTTAGAACGAAATCGTCTTGTAATAAGATGAATTTCTGTGGCTAAACTAATTTATGGATCCACTTCCTGACCATGTTATAGCAAAATTTGTGTTATAATAAAGCTTGTAATAGTGGGTCTCTGGTGCTTAACACTTTCATATAGGCTTCAGTCTAAACACAGACTGGCCAATTCCAATCCATGCTATATGGACCTAGCTACATAATTCTCTTGCAGAGAAAAGGCGCATCAGAACCTAATTAAAATCACAAGTAAATTAAGTCAATCCGACGACGACGACATGATGATAATGGCGACGATGACGATGTTGGCTAGGTCGATGGTAACGCCTAAGTGCCATGGAAGGCAGCTTGGTCGAGATTCTATCTCGAAGGACCTGACACAGGAGACTTACTCGTCCTTCGCAGGTCACTCCGATGTGATCGGGATCGAACCTTGGTCGCAGTGAGTCTGGAATCTCTGTGCTATTTCCGTCTTCATACATCACTGGCGTCCAATCGAATATCTAAAGTTATCATTAACCAATCATTTTCCATTTACGATCAACAGCCAATCAATATCGACCAATCAATACCAGCTAATCAACATCGGCAATCAGTCGATGCAATCAAACGCATTTGTATAGCGCTCTTCGGGAAACTCCTTCGTGACCATGTGAAACACATGTTTATATGTATAATGTAGTGCGACCCATCGGCGCATGCACAGCAGCACTGACAGGTTGCTCGGCATACAAAGGCCAGTTCTGCGACTGTTTCCATAGAACTTCCGCTGCAATCGTCATCAAAGTTTCCATAGAACTTCCGCTGCAATCGTCATCAACATTCCTACATTGTATTGGGCTACAGTTATAAGCAGCAGCAGCAGCAGCAGCACCAGCTGTAGCAGCAGCAGCAGCAATCGTCTCAGAAGTAGGCCTGCTCTTTAAAACACTACAAGGATGATTACGTCTATATGGACAGTTGGATTAAGTGAATGATTAACGCTTATCCGTTGGCTGAAAGTTGGAGGAATCCATCCATCCATCCATCCATCCATCCATCCATCCATCCATCCATCCATCCATCCATCCATCCATCCATCCATCCATCCATCCATCCATCCATCCATCCATCCATCCATCCATCCATCCATCCATCCTTCCTTCCGTCCGACTGTCTGTCCGTCTGTCCGTCCGTCTGTCCGTTGACTAGTTGAACTCAAAGACTGTCACCCACTGAACCATTCATCCAGGACGAAGGCAAGGCGCCTGACCTTGTTGAGCTTGAGAAGGACACACGGTTGTCCTTCGTCGTATCCAAAGTCCCTCTGCCACGTGCACATGTCGCCAAGGTCATTGACATCAAAGCGACACACTTTGCCCTCGTTGCCCTCAGGTCGCCCGAGCTCACAGTCGATGAAGTTCTCGCCTACCTGCTTCTCATTCTCGTATTCTGCAACAACCAACAACAGATGAAGCGTCGCGGCTCATGAACCCCAGCCACGCCTTATGCAGCCCCACCCCGGCCATTTGACGCCAGTTGAAAGGTACATTTTCCCATCTCGGCCATTTGACGCCAGCTGGAAAGGTACATTCCCCCATCTCGGGCATTTAACGCCAGTTGGAAAGGTACATTCCCCATATCGGCCATTTGACGCCTGCTGGAAAAGCACATTCCCCCATCTCGGCCATTTAACGCCAGTTTGAAATGTACATTCCCCATCTCGGTCATTTGACGCCAGATGGGAAAGTACATTCCTCCATCCCAGGTATTTAAAGCTAGTTTAGGAGCGTGCATAAAATATTGCCGAAATCCGCTGCTATTTATTGATATAGCGCCACAATAGGCGATGATTAAAGTCCAAAAAAGTTGATGTCACCAACTTACGATCGAGGAAGCTCTGGATGTGGTCCGTGTAGGGTTTGTAGGTGGATGGCTGTCCTTGGATGAAGCGAATTAAATTCGTCTCGAAATCCGGAACAGGTCGATAGGCCAATCCTAAGCAAATGCCCGCAAAGGACGGCTAACAGTCAAATACTCTGTAGTCCCCATCGGCCAGTAATCAAATCAAGGTAATTTACGATCCAGTACTTTACTAATCCACCCTAGAAATTCATCCTGATGCCGAAGTTTGCGGACTTAGTAATACAGACACATCGACAGTGGACTGACCATTCGGCTCATTGTGCTGCAAATTTTTTCTCGTTGATTTGGCAATGTCAGGCATTTTAATAGACGCAGACGTGGAGTAAACCCCCTACTGAACGTTACTTAAAGAATGTTACAAGCTGTTTTAATGTTAGATGAAGATTAATAATCAACTAGACTTGCTACCCAGCAACTCAGTTTCTCCTTACAGCATGAGTAAAATAGTTACAAAAGTACTTTTTTCTAAAACCGGTTCATAACAACTGTACTAGTTAAACAGCTTCAAAGTAGTTAAGCATTAGTTGTAGTTAAACTACTTTTAAAGCAGTTAGTGCCAATCATTCACTGCCTACATGAGCCATAAAATAGCATGTCGTCTTCTAGGCGCCTGTAGATGGAGCTCTGACGGGGGCACGTGTTCACTGTAGCCTCATTTGATATATCGTTACCTGGTATTTCCTGAAGAGGAGAAGACAGTCCGCGCATCGTAGGCGAGATTTCGTCGAGAGCCAACGAGAAGAAGAGCATACAGACGAGCAACAAAGCCAACAGCGAAGCGTAGAAGGCAACGAAAAACAGAACCACTCGACCTACACATAATCACATGCAAGTGTATTAAATTAAGTGTACGACGTATATATGTAGTCGTCGGTTCATCTTTCCGGAATTAGTTGCCCACCAGACGACGACATGACCAGCTCCTTCTTCTTCGTCTCTCTCTCTCTCTCTCTCTCCCTCTCTCTCTCTCTCCCTCTCTCTCTCTTTGTCTCTCTCTCTGCCTCTTTCAGTAAGTGCTTGTAAACCAGAATCCTCTTTCTCCTCTTCGACTGTGATCTTGTGGTGATGTCCGGTCGGGAGCACCTCTGAGAAGTCTCTCTTGAAGTGGTCCTATAGAAATTTGCGATTGCAATTACAATTACAAAGCTTGTTTAACATATATGCGAACATTTAGACAAGCAGTAAATCTACGAACCATTTAGGAAATGTGGAGGAGGGGAGAAGGAGAAAGAGGAGGGAGGGGTTATGACTGTCGTGTAGACATCGTGTCTTTTCCCCTCCGAACGAGATAAAAGTTCGATTAAGTTCGATCATAGCCATCTACAGAATTTTCCGATGTAAGACATCGCAACACTGGCACTAAGAGACCTCGGCATCTCTGTGCTGCACCGCTCTGACAGAACAGCAAGTCCTAAACCAATCTGAAGGTCTAAAGGTACAACAGACTTCGCTCTCACGCACGTACAGGTGTATACACTGAGTAAAACTAGGCATGTGTAGCGTAAGCAGGCCTATCGATGTTAATCATGGTAGGCCTATGTGGGCTAACTAGTAGGCCTATCAGTGCTTGGTACAGGCCTTGATGTACTGTACTGACCCCACGACCAGAGGCCTCTTCCAAGAACCTCGTTCGTCTTCGTGTTCCAGATGAACTTCTTGAGGTCTTCCCATTTCTTCGCGTTCCTTGGATCTCTTTTGCGTCGACGACGTCTCCTTGATCCATCGTGGTCCTTGCTGCTCAGCGGCTCGTAACGGCCGCCGCTCGAATCCATCGATCTCGGCTGCTGCGGCTGCGGATGCTGCTGCAGACGACGACGACGAAGCGGAAGAGCAGGAGCAGGAGGATGCTGTTGTCTCTGTCCTCTGTCAACTGATGATGATGATGATGATGAGGAGGAGGAGGAGGAGGAGGAGGAGGAGGAGGATGAGAATCCTTGTCCCTCTGATCAGTTGATGTCTCCGCTTCTCTATCAGTCGAAGGGTCTTTTGTCTCGTCGGCGTTTCGTCTAGAATTCAGGCGCTCTTAAACATAAACAAGACATCGATAGCACTTCCATGTGTGAACTTTTTATTGCGCCCACCAGCTTAATCCGACGCCAGGTGTTTGCTGACATCGGACAATTGGAGTTTGATTTCTGAGCTCAGATCTCACGGTTCCTCTGCGAAGTCGACTGACGCTGTGTAGCTGAGTTGTTACAGCAGCTACTACTGTACAGTTGACTGAGCAGATAATTTATATCTTTAGCAGGTTCACTGTTTTTGTCGAATCTAGGACTTGAGAAAGAGATCAACGTGCAAACTGTACCTGGTTTATTGATGACCTTCTTTAGCTGGTCTAATTCGCCTCTTCCGACTGCTGTTCTGCTGTCTTTCTTCTCACTTTCACACATTCCTCACAACTTCTTCTCTTTCATCTTCCCATAGCTAACCGTCGTTCACTTCCTCAAACAGCCAAACCTTGCAGTTTCTGTTGGCAACCCTCGCCAAAACCGGGCTTGAGACAGCTACCGTAATGGTTTACCCTTAAATCAAATGGGGTGAAGGCCATGGCCGACTGATTCCCTCTGCAAGGATTCACCTAAGAGGAGATTCGATAGATATGTTGGCTGAATGACCTAGGATTTCGTCGTTTAAAAGAAGCCATCGAAGTACAAGTGAAAGAAAGATCAGCCTATCAACTGATCCGCTTGAACGACGGGTGTCGTCGAACACCAACGTCATCATATGCAAGACACATGAAGCCCACTCGACAATATTCCCATGATTATGGGCGTCGTATGTCGTCCTGCATATGACGGCGTTCTTGATGTTGTCACAGTAAACGAACGAATGACATTTCTTTGGTCACCAGAGTCCCATGTTTCGCCTATGCAGATGAAAGGAACATTCATGTTGGTGTAAATAGGGCAAGGGACATCATTTCATCTCTCCTGTAAGTTATTCCTCACGTGAAGATTTATTATATTAGCATACATCATACCTTAGCATACCATACCTTACTACAATTTAAACTCGTCTTGAGGATAGACCTTTGAACTTACAATAAAGACATACCGTACCTTAGCGCCTTCGTGCAATGAAACCGATTGAGAATCTGTACCTCACTTTACATTATCTAAACAATCAGAATTTATCTGCTGCATATTCCATACCTTATTTCCCTTCTGCAAAGAAACTCATCTGAAGCATGTATACCTTAATTTCTTTGCTACTGACTGGAAGACACGAATTTACCTGCAATCAGGTGGTACAGGTGTAACTATGAACTGCAAGCAACAGGTAAGTCTATGGTCGTACGTAAGAGATAAGAAATCATCTCGAGTCAATGTTATATCAATCTCAGTCAAACATACATCTGATAAGACTTTATCAGGTGACGCACTGCAGCCAGTTAATATTTTTAACCCTATATCAACTACAGGCTACATGCTTCAGGTGACTCTATACACTGCATGAATGTGTATGTATGCATGTATGTATGTATGCACGAATGTATGAATGTATTGTATTGTATAAATCATGGGTTCAAAATAAGTGGCGAATCTGCTGACATAGAAAACAGTGACGCAATTCATGTGTAGGGTTTGTGATTTGGACGGAAGAAGGGCCGTCGACGATTTCCGCTGACTTATCGCCGATCGAAAGAGAAGAGACGGAGTCAATCGAATCGACATACATTCCTATAATTACGATGATGATGATGACTCCAACGATGATGATGAGCACTATGTAGCTACATATATGTATGTATGTAGGTATGTATATATGTATATAGGTATGTATGTAGGTACATATATACGTATATAGGTATGTATGTATGTATGTATGTATGTATGTATGTATGTATGAAGAGACATAATATAGTTTGCTGATCATGGAGCCTATCAACTAATGTGGGGGTATTTGTCAATGTATCTACGTACGTAGGCCTATAGTTGTGAACACCTACAAGTCGGCTTGGCCATGACTATTTAACAATTCTATAAAGGAGCGTCTTGAGTTAAGCTGAAATTTCAGTTGTGTATCAACCGGTTAAACTGTTCTAGAAATTAGGTGCAATGGACGAGAAAAGGCGCCGCAGTCGAGTCATAGTGGACCTGCGGGGGGGGGGGGGGAGGGGACGGGGGCGTTGAACAGGGACGTCACCTCGTGCTGCTGCAAAACGCAGCGGCGCTTTCAGCCGGACTAGAAAGGAGAAAGTGCAATGACTGAGGTTCTTTGAATTAGCACTAAACAAGGGGACTCGAGGACACAGGAATAAATTATTCAAGAAACGGATGGGGGAACAGTAGGGCAGAAATTTTACAGTACTATTATTATTAATTGGAAACTTCTAGAGCGCCGGTGTCTAATGCACAAGGCATGAACCGATGGCGCATCAAAATTTAAGCCGCATTCAGGTCAATATCGAGCAGTGTTGGAGTTTTAGACTTGTGGAAGATAAGACTGTCTCAGTGGAGACTATCGCTGCTTTTAAGAAGCGCTAGGAAGGACTGGTTATTAAACACTCCGGGTGCAATGGTTCTAGCACAGATTGCATATCTTCTGAACCATTTAAAACCCTTGTCATGGCATGTTATGTTAGGCCTATATTATGCTAATTGTGCTATGTTATGTTATTCTGGGGTTGCTCCGACTATGGCAGCTCATCTCAAGTAGAGGATCTTGACCTGAATCTTTCCTTGACAGAAGCCTATGCAATAGTCTGATACGTGCGAGAAACTGGCAGGTTGGTCAGAATTCGAGTGAGGCAGTAAATGAGAGACTGCAGCTGATATAGGCTTACTGTATGTTGTGGCAGGCCTGCAAGGACAGCGTTGCAATAGTCCAAGCGCGTCTAGATGAAAGAGTGGACGAGCGTCTAACTGACTGATGAAGCATTTCGACAAATGACCTTTGACGGGTTCATGAATGGCGCCACATAAACACTCATTAGGCCTACAGTTACTCGGCCTCGGTTTCTGATCGTGTAGTCACATCGTGCTCATCATCATCGTCGGCGTCATCATCATCATCATCATCGTCGTAATTATAGGAATGTATGTCGATTCGATTGACTCCGTCTCTTCTCTTTCGATCGGCGATAAGTCAGCGGAAATCTTCGACGGCCCTTCTTCCGTCCAAATCACAGACCCTACACATGAATTGCGTCACTGTTTTCTATGTCAGTAGATTCGCCACTTATTTTGAACCCGTGAATCAACGGCAGTTATAATAGATTCGTCATCTTTTACGGTATTGATTGAATCGGTCAGTCGGAAGCGACTGCCTGCAGACGGTAAGGCACGGCTTCTGCAGCTCCATCCATGGCAGCAGCAGCAGCAGCAGCTGAAGGCCATCCGAACTGCGCATGCGCACTAAGCGTTCTTCTATGAGCGATATTGAGGTTTCTGAATGTTGTTTGTACAGCTGATTAATTTAGATCCCTGTAAAACCACGATCCATGGGCGCATAACATGTGAATTGTGTTTGTAAAATGAATTTTGTTTTACAAGCAGTTTTTGCGTCGACAAAGGATGTCATCATCTGCGCAGAATTCGCAGACTTCAGAGAAATAGTAAGTAGGTTACAAACGGAACACTTCTCGACGTCATATGGCGTTCTGTGCATGTCAGTGGTATGTATTTGTTTGGATCGAGACACTTGATATAGCGCCTGGTAGGTAAATCACAAAGGTGTTAAAATAAAAAAGTAAATGTTTAGGTTTTATATAGCGACCGTATGTCCTCGACCCTGCTCCTTTTGCAATGTATTTATCAGGTGAGATCCTTCACCACCACTGCACGTTTGAATGGGCGCCACGCCATTTAAGGTCCCCCGTCCATGAACCGTACTAGCCCGAGATTTAAATCTCTGAAATAAGCCACGACCGGGACGCGAACCTGGGATCCTCACACACAGAGGCTTCTTGGCGTACACGCTTACCGATGTAGCTAACTAGGCATTGACTTGTTGTCACATGCAAAGCAACTTGCAGAATTGATTTAACTAAACATTAACCATTTGCGTGACGGAGGAGGCTAGAAGTGGATGATCGCTTCAGTTTCATATGATTATGTGCATACATCCATGAGGTCCAAAATAGGTTCCTGGACATATGCAGAGCAGGCGTCTGGCGTAGAAGTCCAAGGCACTCATTGCATTCAGTGGAGTCACTTTTAAACCACTCATTCATTATCTGGTAATGGCCTGGATGAAGATTTAAAGATGCTGACATGGTTTCTGATGCAGTCAGTTGCTGATGCTGGGAACAATGACTTTTGACTTGTGTGTGAGGAGGCTGTACAGCGTGGCAGCATGACGTCGGAACTGGGCAATTTGGCTGCTGAGCTTGACTCAGTTGACACATCTGATAATCACTTCTTGAATCAACGACAAGTCAGGAAGGTTGCTGGTGATGGAGAAGGAGAAAGTGAGTCCAAAGATACTTCAAGTGTAGATCCAAATGGAATAACAGAATTCCTTTACCAGGGGTGTAAATATGATGTAGGCCTAGTCTGATCTGTATGTGTTCATGATGACTGTAATCGTAATTGTAGGACCTGATGCTCAGTCTCTTGAAATTATCAGTCATCATTTTGAATGGTCTCTATAGAACTTTGTCATTTTTTTTCTTTAAATCTGTGCTGCAGTGGATAAATGGTCTTTAATGACCAAACATGTGGGGCATGACGAGCTGATTGGCCTGTAATTTGGGGAGTATGGGTTTGAGCCTCCCACAAGGCATTTACTGCATAGGGACATTGAGTAAGTACTTCCTGCGCACTTGCTCAGTGCCATCGGCCGTTGCTGTGTCGTCGTATGGTCATGTGTGTACTTCTGGGAGCTGGAAGGAGGGCAGCATCAAATGCAGTCATTGTCATATTTAACAGGTGAGCCTTGGAATGATGACTCACGTAAGAGTTGTAATGACTCTAGCAAGAGTCAAAAGAGTTGGGCATTGGGCCACTTGGCAGGCTGTCTGTGTGCAATTTTCAGTTCTTTACAGGGCATCATTTGATTACCTAATGAATTTAACCTAAAAGTTGATGAAAATCCAACTCCAACTATTCTATGCGTATCGTGTGGTGGAGACATTTAAGCTAAATTTCTCATTTCGTTTCCTTGAAGCATTGCTTATGTTTGTGTCAGAAGACGAGTTTGATGGTTGGGATAGCAACTGGTATTGGGACAATGACTTTGACTGCCTTTCTGTGTCAGGTTTGTCAATCAATTCATAAGTGAGTCTTTCAATCAGTCTAGCAATCATCAGGCTTCCAGCCAGTCAGTCAGTCAGCCAGCCAGTCAGTTGCATGAATTACCGTAGCTTGACTTCATCAGCCATTTTTATACCTACTGTGTTAGTCATACTTGACTCAACTGAATAGTCAATGTCATTGCCAAAAACTCTTTAAAAATTTGTGTTGGAAGTGCGTTTTCACAAAAAGTTGCTGTACAATTTTTCATTTGGAAGAACCTAAGAATGTGGCTTTACAACAGTTACTGATGCAATCAGTGATTCTTCAACTGCAGTGGTAGCATTTCGCGGTATCAGCGGTTGAGGGTGACAGATTGTCTCATCAGCTAATCATGTTGGCTGGTTTTGATTTTTCTGCAGGTGACAGTTCAACTGAGATGATTTCTGTTGTCATCTGCTCGGATGATGAGATGGGCTCCATTGCCTACAGAGATGATAGTGTGCAAGATGCAAATTGTGTTGCACTGCCTTCGAAGGAAGAAGCGCTCGGAACAAGTCGAGATCTTTCCAACGAAGAATACTTGATGCATTTTGAACAGAAGTTTTCGCAGGCAACAGATTTTGGATACAACATATCATCTGTGTCGTCATCTCTCAACTCTTCATCGGATTCCAGTCTTCACCTCGTGACGCAAGCAGAAGTGAATCCCGAGTTCTGGCTGAAGCAGGAGAAAAGGAGACTGGGTGATGCTGAACGTCAGCAGCTGACAACTGCTGCTGCTGACCACAGGTCAGTTGGACAGTCTGTGCAGACTCTGTTTCCTTCAGCTGGTCTTAACTCTGCCTCTGACTGAGAATTCTTCACCTACACACAACGCTAGATTACCATGGTGCAGTTGTACTTTTGTTATCTTTCTTTTCATGACTAGAATGCAGTTCACAGCTTTTCTGCATCTGCTGTTTAGGTTATTGAAAGATCATCTCTGCAGTGACAACTGACAAAGTTTGACTAGCGACGACTCATTTATGTTGTTTAAGAAAATTCAGTTAGAGCAACAAAGTGCATGGTTCTCGTTCATTGCTGTTGAGCAGAACCATGCAGTTTCACTGTCCGCCGATAAGGCGCTGATTGTCACCACTCAATGCAGCGGGCATAAAGAAGTGCAGTTTTTGCTCCTGGACAATAGGAGAGACTGCAGTCGCTTCTGCTGGTCATGTAATAGGTCTCCCAGATCCTTCTGATATACTACACATGCCTAGCTTCTGCTTCTCCTGCTTCTTGTTCTCCTAGGCCTTTGTCCATTGCTGTTGATGCCTCTAAACCATGTGATCATTATCTGACTGCGGATGATTGCTGACAATTTCCTGTGAGTTTGAGGCTTCTTGGTTTCCTAGAGGAAATATATAAGATGCAGAGCCTGTGGGAGTAACTTATGTATTGAATCCTAATGCAACTGCAGTGTTTTGTTGGAAGGGTTGGAGCATATGACAGCAGTGGTTGTGGTAAAGAAGACATGGATGACTGTGCCTTTGCTGCACAATATTGTCAGCATGAAATTCCAAATGAACTGTTGCATGGAATTGTACAAACAGCCAAAGACAAGAAAGAAAAGAAGAGGAAAGTGAGAAAGAAGACCTCCAAAGTTTCAAGTTCCAGTAAAACAGGTTCAGAAGAAATTTTTTTTATTATCAGAAACTTCTTCATTATTATCAACCACTACAACTGCATAAGTCTAGTATTTAAGGCTTCATCATTGTCAGATATTCATCTTAACTGGCGTTTCTTGTGTCAATATTGTAATCGTAATCATCACTTACCCATTCACTGTAGAGATTAAAGAATATGGAAGTGATGACAGTCACCAGGTAGTCCTCAGTTCCATATCTGCAATGTTCGTCCTTTTTAAACTTTATAATCGGTGTCAAGTGTCAGTTTAAAAAATTTCCTTAATCATTTGGTTTTGTAATTGCTTTAGAAAAATGTCCATATAGTCAGAGTCAAAACATTGATCAAACCGCTTCTGTGGAACTAAGAATAAGAACTGAGTCATCTTTTCATCCAGGGTACAGCAACAATGGTTTCATAAGAAACAAGGTCTTGGCTGTTTTTGGCTTCTCTGCAGTTCTAGGAATCTTTTCTGGGCTTGTCTTAGGTAAGTGTTCTCCAAATTGACGCTATCCCCTTAGCTACAGCCTGCCTTCTGGTATGTTTGACATCAATATCTAGTGACCAACAATTGATGCATTATGTGTTGGGATAGCAGTACTACAGAAATCTCCAGATTAGATTAGATTAGATTAGGATGCCAATGCACCAATTAATAAACCTGTCTTCTGTCCTGCCAGTACTACTCCATCAGCTGCTTCCACTGTTTGGCTGTACCTCTGCAGACTGTTTCAGCTGCCTTGGATGATGAGGACCTTGGGAGAGCCAATGAATTTTCGAGGCAAAACGGACTAAAATAGGGTCAATTGACAGCTCTTTGAACAAGAGCAAGATTTAGATGTAAAGGTGTCGTTCTCAGAAAAGATTTGTCTACCGTACATTCCTTATTCTAAGAACTCAATAAAAACTATGCCACCCTTATTTGCCCCTGGAGGGAGGGACGGAGAGAGACAGGCAAAAAGAGAGGCAGAGAAAGAGAAAAACTTGGAGGAGGCATTAGGGAGCACCAGAGACAGAAGGCAGGAGGTCAGTTTCATTATATCAGTATTGACCAAAGGTATTCAGCATATTTTCTATTCGTCTGATAAAGTTGTGATATGGTTAACATAAATACATAAATAAGTTTCATTGATTTTCAGGATTTCTGACAAGTCAGCTCTTCTCTGCATCAATGACGGTAGGCGAGGAGAGAATGCTGGAGTTCACTTGTCCAAGATCAGTCTACCAGGTATAGCCTTTGCTGTCATGCTGTCATTGACAAAGACTGAAGTAGTAGATATAGTGACAGAAGGACGTTCAGTTTTCTGTTACTGCTTCTGCTTAGCAGGTTGTATTCTAATTTATTGCATAATTAGTAAAGTTTTCACAGCACCTTTTGAAGCATAAACTACTCAAAGACGCTGCAGATATGAGAGCCCTGCAGAATAAGTAAGTTTTTGAACAGCAAACTGCATAACTCCTTCCTGCTCCAGTTATTAGCTGAGTACGAATATGAGATGGAAGATTATTCTGCTGCAGAAGCCCTGCTCGCTGCCCTTTGGAGGTTCTAGCCTAAGGTACATTAAGGTCACCGATGTCAGGTGAACACAGGGAGCCACAAAGGGAGGTAAAAACAGGTGGGTGAAAGAGATTACAAAGATAGGTGGGGCCTGTCCATGATGGCATTTGGGAATAATAGAAGGGACCTTAAACTGGATAACAGAGGAGTTCATCCCACACGTAACGAGATATATGAGAGAATTGTGGAAGACGAGCCACGAGTCTAGCTGAAGAATTTAGAACTGACTCAAGACCAGACTACCACAGTTTAGGCAAGCCAATGAATGCTGGATTGCAGTAGTCAGCATGGCCGCCAGTGGCGTCGATCTTATGGGTGCCCCTGGGGCCCAGGCCCCGGCAATATTTTGAGTCTGGGGGCCCGGCCATTACTTGGGCCCCAGCAATATTTTAGCTGTAAAATCGGTACAAGGCAGCTCTGGACTGACAATTTTAGTTGTCAGTCTTCTCTTTAAGATGTTAGTAAACAATGCCAGTCCGTAATTTCCAATTGACCTCTAGGTATTGCTGTCTATGCCTACCTTTGCTTAGGTAGACAAACGGACAGACAGAAACACAGATACATGAATATGTACTGGATCAGAACATATGTACTTTTAATGATACGCAAGTCGAGCAAGCGAACTGAGTCACAGGCAGTCAGACATGCAGCCTTTAATTGAGCTACACAGGTCGGCAGCGGCCACAGATCTATAGCAAGATTTGGCAGAACCCCGAAAAATTAATGGAATGCAGGTCAGACAACTCGCCCTCACCCATGGAGAACTAAATAATGGGGTCCATGCCTCACCTCACTGCCATCGCCATCTGGATGTCATCTTTGACCAGTCACGCAGTACTAAGGGGTGTAAGCCACCCGCTAAATTAGTTCCTTCAGTTACGAAACCATATACTTGTACCTTATGTACATATGGTTTTGTAAATATGGGGTGGGTACATATATACCCATATTCGTATAGTCGCCCTTTATAATTATAATCCCCACTCAGTCTCTGCATCGCTAGCCGAAGAAAGTTCCCTCTGTTAAATATATGAATGTAGGATTTTGTTAATTGTGAACAAGTAAAATTTTAGAAACATTGCATTTGAATTTGCTGAATGAAAATAGATAAATTTGCTATAAAACGAAAACGACTAGATGACAGTATTGATGGTGAAATTGCACTTGTGGAGGTAGGCTCATCAGCTCTTCATCACTCTTTCAGTGTAGATGCAATGAGATGAAATTGAAAGCCAGTTACTTAGTTTTCCAAGGTTCAACTCCAGGTGTAGAAAATTTTCATCAGTTGAGTCAACTATCCATCATATCTGTATAAGTTTAGTGCCTTGCATCGGCTAAAGAAATAGATGCGAAGTACAATGACGCAGCAAGGGTTAAACGCTGTATGTGCGCCATTTTAACATAGACATTCTTGACAGATTGGTCGTAATGACACTAGCGGCACAGTTTGCTAAAAGAAGCACAGTCAGGGAGAATATTTTCGGCAATTTCAATGTTGAATAAATAATAACAATAATAAATAATAATCTAATAACTTCTTTAGCGCCACTGTAATAATGGCTCAAGGCGTCAGTCGATGGTCGCTGCTAGACAGAATCATTGTCCAAGCCAAATTCCATGGTGAGTCCGAGTTGAAAAGCGAAGGTGAAGTCAAGAAGGCACAGAGACAGCCTACCGAGGAAATGAGCTAAGGAAGAGGTGAGTTTTTAGTCGAGATCTGAAGGCCGAAAAAGAGTTTGCCGAGTTAAATATGTGCTGAGATTGCGCTGCTTTAGCATTACTGATATACTGTTCATAACTGTTGTGTGCGTTGACATTCCACTGCAAATAGGCCTAATATTAGTGACATTTCTCATTTGTTGCCTGTTACGATGTTGGGCTTTATGCCTGCCTGCATTAGGCCTACTTCATGAATCCTACCCCCATGTCAGAGGCTTTTCCCTGGAAACCAATAGGGCCTTCGCACCCAGACCTCCATAATAGGCCCAGGCCCCCAATGTTTACGACGGATCGACGCCTCTGAATTGCCTGCAGACACTGAACTGGACTGCAGTCGTGAGCATAGTTTTGGAGAGAAAGCAGGTAACAATTGTTTACTTGCTATAGAAGGAAATAGCGAGAGTGGGTGAGTTGAGAGAAGTGATCGGAGAAAGTAAGAGCATTGTCCAGAATCAAACCAAAATTCTGAACACTGGAAGGTCAAGGAAGGAAATAGTCATGCTTGGCCAACTAATGTGCCAGGTAAGATCATTTGAGGGTTTTATTTGAGTCAAGCAAATGTGGTTATGTGATACCCATTCCCAAATGGAATGAGTCAAAGCATCAATTGATGCAGCAAGAAATATCTGCATGGAATACGTATGCCTGGACATCGTGGGCTTACAATTGACCCAAGGAACTGTGTTTAGCAAACAGCTGATATTTGCACATCAGCACTATAAATAATGTCGAGTAATGGACCAAGAACTGAGCAGTGTGCTTCTTCAGTGTTTGCCCAAGACTTGCGAGTGTTACCAAAAACAACCGTTTACGCTGTGTGAAATAAGAATGAAACGAATTGAATGGGAGACCAGCAATCCCAAAGTACCCTTCCATGGAGAGCTACAGAATTTATTGGTCCATTAAATGCCGAAGAAACATCAAACGGTGCAGAAAGAGTTGTGCATGACTGGCCAAGGCCAGCAGAGACACCAGATGAGATGAATAGCTGAACAGATTCTCTTGTCAACACATTTTTTTTTCTTTTACAGATGACTTGAAATTAACACACTAGGGGCATTGACTGCTAAACTTTAAAAAGGTTGACGGGGCTGTTGTTGTTGGCCTCTTCCGAGACCGAGGACCTATATATAGATGATAATATAGGTCAACACCTTTGCAGTAACTGTCTTCTTGGCTCCACTCGTTTGTCCGATTCAGATGGGGGCCCTTCTGAGGATGTTCTGAAATGGTGCTACATAAGTAGCTCATATGGCAAATTGCACATCCAGTCGTTCTGTTATGACAAATTTAAAGGCTAAGAAAATGAATATGTGCTAGGAGGAATGAATGTGAAGGAGACAAGAGGACGGCAGAGAGAAAGAGAAAGAGAGAGACAGAGAGAGACAGAGACAGAGAGAGACAGAGAGAGAGTGAGACAGAGAGAGTGACAGAACAGATACAAGTCCATTTACAAGGGAGTTTCTGATTTTTCAGAGCAGTCATCAGATGATTGTAAATTCAGTTTGGGCCAGCAAATATGAAGAGCTGGTGATTGAAAATGCCGAACTTCATCTAAAGTTGCAGCATCTCAATCAAAAGTTCTTGTTTGATTTGTTTCAAGCCCAGCACACGGTATTTTTATTCTCTTATTTGATCTTTTCAAACTTAGGACACGATATGCTGTTTGTTCTCCTGATATGTCCTCAACTGAGCAAATGGTTTGCATATTCTCTCAGTTTGCAATTTGGAATGGAGTAATGTATGCTGTTTCATGTTGAGGGTTTGTTCTGACAAGTTAATCTTCTTTTGCACTTCTGATTAGTTTCATTAAAATGACTGCTTGGACACTTCTGTATTTTGTTTCTGCAGACATCGGCTGTTCTGCTTATAGGTTGCCAACATGAGGAGAGAAGTTGGTGAGATACGTGAGGACTTTGGTGAACTTCAGAGATCTTCAGAATCAGAGTGTCGTTTTCATGCAACGGTCAACATGTTGCCTCCTCACGACTCGTTCAATGAGTTGTCCTCTTCGGCCATTCCACAGTCGGAATCTGTCTGCAGAGTCCTTGTGCCTCAATCTGAGAATCTGTGCAATGATCTTTATCAAATTTGTCCAGCAGAAGCTCTGCATTGATAAATTCTTTACGAGCTTCTTCTGCTGGTCCTCTGATCAAATGAAGTAGGACAACGTAACGGTCAACTGTCTATGTCCCTGTTGCACTTGCTCTGAGTCTATGATGGTCTTTATTTCAGCTTCATGTGCTGTCGATTTCCTGTGTGTTTTGTTTATTTGGAGAGAGCAATGTAAGAGTTGTGAATAATTTATGTGAGCCGTTGTCAGTCTTTTATTATTATTGTGATAAACTGGCTTTATTGTGATCTGATATTTTATAGAGCAGATCTCAAATGCGAGCAGGTATTTTGGATCTGACACTGGGGCCTAACCACTGTGCCTCTGCCCAACTTCTGTGCACTGATTCAACAGTTTTAAACATTCCAGCTGGATGTTGTATGGATGATGCTGTTACTTGTGATGAAAGCCTTACATTATGCACTGTATGCAGTTACTCTCCATATGCGATTTGACTTACTATCCTGAAGATTTTTATTTTCGAAAAACATCAATTTGTAATGTCAGTGATTCTGAGATGATTGATGAAGTGTTGCATGGTCAGAACTAATGTTCTGAGCAAATGACTGTTCAGTAGAAAAGTTACCAGCATTATCTCGTAATTCGAGGGCAGGTTAATGCAAGTGACCTGTTAGTAAACTGCGATACAGTCAGATGTTATGAATGTTTTGAGCAGGACACTTCTAAGAACTCTGAGTAGAGGAGGATTTTGCGACTTCAGTTGTTTGTCAATGTTTCGCTTCTCTGAGAGCTATTCTTAGGAGATGCTGTAGACATGCTCTGTTCTGTTACAACACAACAGAAAACCTTTGGTTAATTTTCAAGGAATTTCAGACAGCTGAAGGTAAATACACTGTAAATGTTTAGGTCTCATACATGAAATGATTACGATTTAGTTTCTGTAAAGGCCCAAGCAAGATTTGCACGATGCCCTTAACGGATGTGGTGTAAAACCCTGTCACTGTGTCCTCATGCAAATTAAAAGCAAATCGTAGAGTTTCTTGTTGTATAGTTACCACGAATGCAAAGAATTGCCTGGAAGGAATTTGTGATTGCAGAAGGCAGGTCACCTATAGCTCAGTGGACAGATGTCTTGGCTGCTGCTGCTATCGACACCTGTCTTTTCATTACAAGGCATCACTTCTTTTGCTCCTTTTTAGCTCCTGGCTATCCATCCGTTATCAATTGGCAGATGTTACAGTTTGTGTTGGCCAAAATACGTCATGTGTGTCAGATTTCATCTTAATGTTCTCCTGTGACTTACATGTATTAAGTCATGATCACTCAGCCGAGTAAATGTGCCTGGGCCATTTGTCTAAGTCACTGAAGAGCAGCTGATAAAGGTCATTTTTGTCGTCTGTCAGGTGATTAATTAGTTCCCGAAGCACTTGAACCTATTATTCGACTAATCAGTTAAAGCTTCACATGTCTCAGAAACGCATCAAATATTTCTAGTTGTTTTAAACAGTTTATGGAAAGTCCAGTGGTTTCAGGATAGGTCTATGATAATTTAGGGCGTCGGCAGAGGGTCGACCGTGGTCCCCATTCGAATATGCGGGGCACAAAAGTGACCCCACTTTTGATTCTAAAGGAAAATTGTTGTTCCACAATATTCCAGGTTGGGTTAGAAGCGTATGACGTCTGGTGCATGGGAAGCGTAAGAGATTATAATTATTTTCCATGGAAGGAGACTTGGCAGGGATTTCTCAATAAACCACGGACAGCAAAAAACAAGTATCTGAGACCTTGGAACGGTCTTCTGAGTCTGGATAACTTAAAGGGCCGTCTACATTTATGGCGAGGTCAAGCACTAGATTCCTTAGTTTGTGCCCCATTTCAGAACTTTAAACGCCTGAACTCGCCAATTGCCACCACTCTCAAAACGTGCCAACGCCACTATAACTTAACTAAAATCAATGGTTAAAATGTCTGAATGCTGCTGTTGTAAGAATCTCTCTGCAGTCGATTGTCATTAAGCACCGGTGAATAATCTTGTTTTCCTTTCGTAGCCTTTGTGTGCCGTTGAGAAATTTCCGCGTTTTACATTATATTACTTCTTCTTCTTCCTTCTGGCTGGAATTAATCCTTCCTAGGAGAGGGGTTAGCCACATGAATCCTTGTTTTCCATTTGTTTCTGTCTTCAGTATCTTCTTTCTTCAATCTGAGGAGGTTTAGGTCTTGCTGAATCATGTCTCCCCATCTCTTCTTTTGTCGTCCACGACTGCGGCGTCCGTAAACCTCAGCTGTCATAATGCTTTTAATGCAGTTTTCCTCCTCTCTCCTCATCACAATACCGTACCGTCTCAACCTGGCTTCTCATACCTTGTGAGATATACATGTACATGCCACTCCCAATTTCTGTCTGATATACTCCAATTTCTGTCTGATATACTCATTCCTTTTCCTGTCTTTCAGTGAGTTTCCAAGTATACATCGCAGCATTCACATTTCTGTCCTCTCCAGCAGCTTCTCCTCTTTTGTCAGTGTCCATGCTTCTGCTCCATATATTATCACTGGTCTTATCATTGTTTTGTATACCTTTCCTTTGACTTGAACCGGCATTTGGACATCGCATAATACGCTCGATAGGTCTTTCCATTTTTGCCACGCTGCCTTAATCCTGTTCTTAACATCATGTTTGCATTCTCCTTGATCATTTATTATCGACCCAAGATACTTAAAGGTTTCTACTTGTTTCAATGCATTTCCTGTGATGTCCTTGACCACAAGTGTCTCATCCATTTTGGAGCATACCGTGGTCTCTGTTTTATTAATATTTATTTTAAGACCCTTGCTCTCCAGTGCTCTCTGCCAATCAGTGAAGCGCCCTTGTATCTTTGTTGCTGCGTCATCTGCCACTATGAGGTCATCAGCATACAACATATCCCATGGTACTTCTCACATTTTCCGATATGGCATCCATTACTATGATGAACAGCATTCCATTATATTACGATGATATATAAATTATTATTATCTGAAGAATGAAATCTATTTTATTTACGTCTTTGGTAAAAAAAAGCTGATGGCGCACAACTCCTAGATGTTGTCGTCATAACAACGAAAATGGCGGCGACGCTAACGGAGGACGTAGTGAAAGAAATTTCAGCTCTGTCAGTTAGTGTGTCTTTATGATATCCAATCTGTTTGTAATCATATCGTAAAATTTCAGTTGCATTAGTAGCTGCAGGCAATCGATCCTCTGACAGCCATATTTGTTGGGCCCGTAGTTGGTTCGTATTGTGCCCCTGGTGGCAAATGGTGACCAACGAACGTGGGTTTCAAGAGTAGCTATAAATTGTAGAAATTTCGCTTCCAGAAACTACCAATATGACATTGAATCCGTTTATTCCCAAGAATAAGACAGTGACGCAGCATTGTAATCGTAATATTTTGATTTCTTAAAGTGTCCAAAGAAGACTAAGTCGTGGGAAGCTGGTTATTCACTGGTACAGACTTTAAAAATTAGGTGATGCAGGTGTCGTCTGGTTCTAAGGCCAGGTACAGGCAGGGGCGTAGCAATAGATTGTGCAGGTTGTGCAAAGCACAAGGGTCCACGAGGCCAGGGGCCGCCTGAGTTCCCAAGGGGCCAAGGCCCAGTTGCTCAGTTATGTAAAGCAAAATAGCCGAAGTTCATTTTGCACAAGAGCCCTCGGAAGGCTAGCTACGCCACTGGGTACAGGTAGGGCAGCAATCGCCGATTCAACCCATATTATGAACCAGGGCCTCTGACAATTTATGGCCCAAACAGTTGTATTATTTTAATCATTAAAATGACAAGAGAAACTTTAGGGGCAGGGGTTGGATATACAGCTGAACCGGGACCCCCCCCCCCCCGAATTCCTTGCTACTTCTCCAAAGATACGTTTTTTCCAATTACCTTTGGTTGCAGGGTTTCATATTATGATCCATGGTTACATGTGGGTAACACTTACTTGTGAGGAATGTAACGGTCAAGTTGTTTGGGAAGGTTTACTCAGTTCAGGCCAGCATTATTTGCATCATAGCCTTGCATAACATTCATTCGGTGGCTGCACAACACCATCTGCTCAGTCATGTGAACTGCTTTGACCTGCATTTAGCACTTAAGACTATGAATCTACCTGATGCTAAGTAGATAGTTTCTATGAACAGTTTCATATAAATAAATCTAAATGAAGAAAGACTTGGAATAATTGTATGAAAGGCTAGGACGTCTCAGCATAAACACACTGGCGTAATCATTAGACCTGTTCTGAATGAAAGGAAATGATACTAGGTCATTCAAATATACCAGCTGAAGCTTGGCATGGGGTCCGACATTAAGAATATCCACAGTGAGGGAGAGGAAGGAGTCACCTAAATGCGGACAATGGGGAGAGGGCCATGACCAATGCGGACGTCCGCATCTTAATTTGGTGCGGCCCGTTTCTGTGCAGCCTGTGCTTTGGGGCAAATTCAAAGCAACCCTCCTGTTAGTCCTGCAAGATCAACAAGGTAGCCTAATCTAGGCCATAGTATGTCCGCACAGAGAAATGGGAATGGCAATGTCAAAGGGGGACATGGGTAAGGAGGGGTCCAAAGTGGGTCATTTACCCCTCTAAGTATGAAAATTAGGTCACTTTAACCTCTTATGTGGATGTTCATTCAGAGGGACAGAGCGGAAGAACGGCTGTTAGAATGCCTTGGCTGGCAAATACTTGACTGTGAAGATGACCTTCAGAAGTCCATCCAGCTTGATTTCCTGTATAACAACCTAGAGTTCTGTATCATGAAGGGATTTCAGCCATCCGAAACATGTCACTTGTTTCAACTGTCCTGCGACATGCTCAACATTGCTCAGTGTAAGTATTTCAGTTTTGTCTTAATCATTATACGACTGCTTGCTGTCTAATTTAAGTTGTCAGAGCCAAATAAGAATCAAATGCACCATGATGGCTGCTGTTTATTTCTTTGGTATGGGTCTCCATTTATGAAGACTGATACTGTAACTTTCTCTGGTATGGGTCTCCGTTAATGGAGACTGCACCTGAAATATGTGTACAGCAGATTAGTAGCTCTCAAAGGCATTCCTGGCTAACCTAAATGATGTTAGACTTCTTTAAGAACAACCTCTTCATTTACAAACATATAACGCTCTAATACCTGACAGGGTCTCTTGCACACGTAGAACAGAATGATATCAGTATATCCAGATTCGTAATGTAGCTCCTGTAGTATTTCTCAGAAGCACTGTCACTGTGTTGCTTTGTCTTGAATCCAGGAATTACGAAAATTGATTGCTGCGAGTTTTGTAGAACAACCAGACAACTGCATCCATAAAATCTTTAAGGAAATAAGACTGTGTAAATTAGAAATCATGAAATTAATCCTAAAGGGAGCTAAATAAATGTCAGTTGAATGCAGTAAAATGGGACTTGAGTTGTTTGTTGTTGACCAGGGAAGCAACTGACGAGCGCGCTGTGCATCTACAGAACAAAGTGCACACAGCTGCAAGAGCACGTTCAGGAGAAGAACCTGAAAAGCTTCAGTGACTATTTCTTTCAGACGTTCATGAAGAATTACAAACTGTACCAGTACGTCACAGAAGAGGCCAGAGATCGACAGTGTACTCAGCTGGTTTTGCCTGTCAACATTCCGCCTGATGTTCTGCCGCTCAGAGACGGAAGAGAAGCAGCTGTCTGGAATTACTTCGAAAAACTGAGTCACATAGATGACAAAGAAAGACAGCAACTGCTGAAGAGGAGTTCAGATAGGGAAGAAATGCAAATCCAGGACCACAGAGCCATAGATAATGCCTACGAAAAGCTCAACCAACTGACAGTAACAAGCGACACACAGGTCTCACATAAAACATAGCACTCCCAAGTCAGACAAGGTTGATAAGGTCTCATGTAAAACATAGCACTCCTAAGTCAGACTAGGTTGATAAGGTCTCACTAAAACACAGCACTCCTAAGTCAGACTAGGTTGATAAGGTCTCATGTAAAACATAGCACTCCTAAGTCAGACTAGGTTGATAAGGTCTCACTAAAACACAGCACTCCTAAGTCAGACTAGGTTGATAAGGTCTCATGTAAAACATAGCACTCCTAAGTCAGACTAGGTTGATAAGGTCTCATGTAAAACATAGCACTCCTAAGTCAGACAAGGTTGATAAGGTCTTATGTAAAACATAGCACTCCCAAGTCAGACAAGGTTGATAAGGTCTCACTAAAACACAGCACTCCTAAGTCAGACTAGGTTGATAAGGTCTCACTAAAACACAGCACTCCTAAGTCAGACTAGGTTGATAAGGTCTCATGTAAAACATAGCACTCCTAAGTCAGACTAGGTTGATAAGGTCTCACTAAAACACAGCACTCCTAAGTCAGACTAGGTTGATAAGGTCTCATGTAAAACATAGCACTCCTAAGTCAGACTAGGTTGATAAGGTCTCATGTAAAACATAGCACTCCTAAGTCAGGCAAGGTTGATAAGGTCTTATGTAAAACATAGCACTCCCAAGTCAGACAAGGTTGATAAGGTCTCACTAAAACACAGCACTCCTAAGTCAGACTAGGTTGATAAGGTCTCACTAAAACACAGCACTCCTAAGTCAGACTAGGTTGATAAGGTCTCATGTAAAACATAGCACTCCTAAGTCAGACTAGGTTGATAAGGTCTCATGTAAAACATAGCGCTCCTAAGTCAGACTAGGTTGATAAGGTCTCACTAAAACACAGCACTCCTAAGTCAGACAAGGTTGATAAGGTCTCACTAAAACACAGCACTCCTAAGTCAGACTAGGTTGATAAGGTCTCATGTAAAACATAGCGCTCCTAAGTCAGACAAGGTTGATAAGGTCTTATGTAAAACATAGCACTCCTAAGTCAGACAAGGTTGATAAGGTCTTATGTAAAACATAGCACTCCTCTAAGTCAGACAAAGTTGATAAGGTCTCATGTAAAACACAGCACTCCTAAGTCAGACAAGGTTGATAAGGTCTTATGTAAAACATAGCACTCCCAAGTCAGACAAGGTTGATAAGGTCTCACTAAAACACAGCACTCCTAAGTCAGACTAGGTTGATAAGGTCTCATGTAAAACATAGCGCTCCTAAGTCAGACAAGGTTGATAAGGTCTTATGTAAAACATAGCACTCCCAAGTCAGACAAGGTTGATAAGGTCTCACTAAAACACAGCACTCCTAAGTCAGACTAGGTTGATAAGGTCTCATGTAAAACATAGCACTCCTAAGTCAGGCAAAGTTGATAAGGTCTCACTAAAACACGGCACTCATAAGTCAGACGAGGTTGGTAAGGTCTCACTAAAACATAGCACTCATAAGTCAGAGGAGGTTGGTAAGGTCTCATTAAAGACACAGCACTCCTACGTCAGACAAGGTTGATAAGGACTATCAAAGAGAAGGCCATTCATTGTTGGTGCTATAACAAGCAGATGCAATGGTGCTATTCTGCTGTGTTGGGTGCATTGATCTATCCTCCTCTGTAACCCAGTCTAACCCTAACCCTAACTCTCTTGTCCATCATCCAATTCAGCAACAAATAGCACATAGTACTTCATGGTGTTTGTATAGTCTTCCTTACTTCCATTATTCTGTCCATCACTGCATCTCATCTGTTCATTTTCCTGCTTCATTGTTCTCTTCAGAGTCCCGTCTTCCCATTTCAATGCCATTTCCTCTTCTGCTTCATAATCTGCCCAGTCAACCTGCATTAGTTTCACACAGATCCAAATTAAGAACATGAATGGATGTTTTTCTTAAGAGTCTAACTTTTGGACTGATCCACAAAGCCACACGAGGCTTCACACCATTCTTTTCTTTAGTCTTGTGTACAGTATTTATCTTTCCTCTTGGAGTTGCCCCTTCTTATCAAATGCTTTTTTCCTAATGGTATTGCATTTTTCTCCACATGGCATTACAACCTTATGCTATCGTGCTTCCAAGGTCTAATAGGAAGAAGGCCCTGGTCCAATTGTCCATGTTCCAGTTTTTCACCATTGGGTCCTCAGTTACCTTAGGCTTAGTTACCTTAGATTCATTCATCATCCAGTTATATTACATACAATAAGCACAAGGAGAGTGTGTATGTAAACATGTAGGTATGATCTGGACATTTCTATACAGTGCCTTCCAGAAACAAGATTTACAGGATTCAGCGGAGATTATCCATAGAGAATGAAACTGAATGAATGTTTTGTGGTAGGATTATGTTACATACTGTTTTCCACCAGATCTGTTATAGGCATTGTTCTAAAACAGACTAACACCATCAGTCTGTCCTCCTCTGTTAGAACGCTCTGCCATAACCGTCTATGGCACAGTCGCAAGGCAACCATGAATCGATGCAGACGACACTTAAGACACCAATGTGTAGTTTACTTTCCATACGTGTACCATTTTGTAAGTTAATAGGAATTATCAGAATAGGTGACCAAAAACAAGAACTGAAACTGCACTTGATCTTCACAACAGGCCATTCTAGAGATAATCAACGATGCTGTTGGAGCTCACGTCAGTGAACTCTCGCATTCTCTGCAGTTCAAGATTCAGAACGCAGTGGAAGACCTGACGTATAAACTCGAAAAGAACTCTGTGCCAAGACCACCACAGCTGGGTAAGAAGCCATTCAGCCTCCTCATCCACCTATCATGTACTGGTTCCTAATCACTCCAACTCTGCATGTCTGTTGCTAATAACTGGTTCCCGTTTCTTAATTATTATATGATAAAAACTATTAGGCAGAGAGAACGATTAACCTGTGTGTGTGTGTGTGTTAATAGTCTGCTAGATGCATGCAAATTCTCCAATGCCTTTTACAAGCAAATCAAGTGTCCTTCTTAAAGACATGCTCTGGTCAAAAACCATATCACAGAAAACCTTGACTCCTTTTGTACCTTAATTTCACCATCTATCTGCAGCAACCATGTGCTTGTCCATGTCAACCTTATTAAGCTCCGTGTGGAACAGACTGTCACGAACATAGTGCAAAATGAGTTTCAGTGACATACTGTTATGTTGATGCTGTTTTAAGGGCCTCCGCCACAATATGCGACGGCTAGCGCTAAAGCAAAGATCAACTCGTCAAGATCAGAAAAACGAGAAGCAAAGAAAACAGCAGACAAGAAATGAAGCAACATTATGCAGTCTAAGCAAAGAGAACAAGAGTCTTCAAACCAATGGAACTATTCGCTGATGTTTAAACTGCATATGAAACAAAGACCACAAATCGAGCAGGGACAGAATTCTGCCGACTGCATATTTCTGCCTCTTGGTAAAAGAACAATCAAAAATTTCATTGCACTCACATATCTAAACGAAATCCACATCAGTGCACAGCTACTTAGCAAGCTATAAATGTGCACCAGAAGCATAAAATGTTGCTAACACCACCACTGATCAAAGTATATGTAAGGAGTTTATCATCCTCTATGGAACAACTCTCATGAACACGATCTTTGTTCTTTTATTATAACGTATGGCCCATGTGTGTTCTTAATTATGTATGTAGGAGGAAGACCAGAATAAGGGAAGGGGGAATGTAAAAGTTAAACTGGGTATAATTTATGAAAAGCAAAAAGACATTTTCCGTTAATTAACTTTTATTAATCTATTAATCTGTACATTGCTAATGGACCAAGTTGAGCCAGCAGTGCCTAACAAGCATAAACCACACAGCGGGTAATAACTGAAAAGCCCACACACTGAGAATTGTTCGTGTTTCTTTGACACTAATGGTGGATAGAAATACTCTACTTCTTGTTAGGAGATCTGGGCAGCCACAGTTGAAACAAGACACAAATGCAGTATTACTCAATGAGTTCTTTCTTATGGACTACAAGCTTTTAAATCCAATAATATTTTGATCCCATTTCTGATGGGCAACTAAATTACCTACAAGAAATATTTGTATTTCCACCTGGCACACATCATCACAGCCGTGGTTTCTAAGGGGAAGGGTGTAGAACAAGATGGTGTAGGAAACTTCATAGTGGTACTTCAAACCAGTGGAACCCCTGTTGGGACCCAGCGTTATTGGTATTTGCCCTTTCAATCAGCTCTATGACAAATGACTGGATCTTACTGAAACTGGTAATAATGAGGAAACTTGTAAATGAGTGGAGTTCATGAGCATCCAACCGGAACATGGAAGCTACACATGTATTCAATCCTATGTTGAATGAAATTCACTTGAGTGCACATTGCTTCATCTGTCGGGCAATTTCAAAGAGTATGATGCTACCAGCAACAGCAGAGTTAAGGCTGTTAATGCCCAACATCATCGGAATATGAATTCTTTGTCCAGGTTGTTTCCTGGTCCGACTAAAATCAAAGGCCCGACGACTAATGCCTTCCGTCTCTCCACCAATCACAATCACTGCATGGTCTTTGCAGTAGTCAATGCAATCATATTCACGGACGGATGTGCTGTTACTGTGCCCATCATCAGAAAGGTCACTCACTTCAACGCCAGAACTGTCAGCCAAGTAAATGCTACAGTCAGTTGGCAGAATCTGACCGATTTCCTTCCAGTCCAGATCGGTGTTAAATGAGGCGTCAAAATGAGCGCCTCGTCCCATATGTAGAACTTTTGGCTCCCACACATCAACACAGCCTGAAAACAGAACAAATTTTTCCAATTAATGACTGTGAAAGCTATTTCCATGCAGCTGTCTAATTAACAGCTGGCAATGATTAAGTGTAAGGAATCACTCGCTGCTCAGTTATTAGTTCTGAATGTGCTGTCTACTGCTCTGAGGGAAATGTTAGAACTGTGAGTACTTCTCAACAGTTTTGCTTTGGAGGATAACTAAGTTACTCTGATCAAACACCTCAAAGTTTCTGACATCACTTCCTCAAAATTCTTCAGAAATTTGATTTTTCCAATTATCTGTCCTCCCTCAATGTATCTATGCCAGTTTATTGGGTTTAGCTGCCCATGACATCTGTATCTGAGCATATCCGCTTCAAGTTGGCACTCGTCACGTACAGAGCATTTGCAAATCATCTGCCATCCTACTTATCATCCATGGTTACACCCTGTAGCTCTGTTTACGGCGGCTCATCCTCTCTTCAATCAACATCTTCTTGAAAGTATGTTGCTCCTGATACATGTCTTGTCTTTGGCAGGTATTTGTTCACAATCGCTGGTCTATCCATTTGGAATTCTACCTCCTCATGTTCACAACTCACTTACCAAGGCTCTCTTCTGCTATAAACCAAAAACTTACCTCTTCCAGTCTGTTTATGGTTCTTAACGTTTTCTGTTGCCTAGCTTCAAATGGGCTTCTGAACTCTGTGAGTGGGGCATTAATATCAGATCAGAGTTCTACTGTAACACATTGTATAACAACTCTTGTCAGATGTTCATACATAAAATGTTTGATGTGGGTATGTGAGATTATACGATGCCTTAGAAGCTGAAGCAACCTTTGGTGACAAGGATTCTGTTGCACGATATGGCAACGGATGACTGGATAATCATTCCCATGTTTCCTGGGTCTCGGATGTTGTCACAAATAACAGTTACAGGTAGGGGTTCACATGAAGGCGTCGGTGACGACAGTCTCTGACGAAACGGCATGGCAAAGACAGCTGCAATCCATACAGCATAATCCTCAATGACCGCACACTAATCCTATTAGTAAATCCACAAATGACAAGCAGCCACACAATAGAGAACAAGCAGTTACACTTAGAACATAAAAACACACATAAAATAAACAGTATTGTATCACATGAACGGTACTGCACAAGGAAATAAAGAACTCATGTAGCACAGTAAATAATGTAGACTCGGTGCAAAATTCTGCATTTCTGTCCTTGGACAAAGCAGTAAGTAGGTTATTTATTTTCAAATGTATGCTCAAACTGGAATCTAATCCTAACAAGATATTTCTGTTTTTATGGGTATTGCACTGCTCTGGGAAACATCGTTTGACATCAAAATAAAAAGTACCATGGAAATAAAAAGTACCATGGAAATTCAGAGCAGTTCACATGCTCACACAGAACCTGTTACACTCTGGCAAAGCAAAAGAACTGCAGAAGTCATGGTATTAGAATCTCTTAAATGAAAAGTAGGCCATTGCAGTTAATGGTGCCACAAGTCTCAAAAGCCCACACAGCAAAGTAAGTGTCAGTGTAAGGCACAGTAGTTTATGCATTTCTATCTGCAGCCAGCTTAGCTGCACCAGCAGGTGAGGATGACGTTTCTATGGGAGGTCTGATACACTGGTGCACCCCATATATCAGAATAGGTAAGTATAAGGTGTAGAGTAGTAGAAGGTTCTTACCCAGAAGGCCATCTGTACACAATCCAGCATTCAGATGCTTACTAAAGGATTCTTTTGAAATGGGAATGAACTGAACTCCGCTGTCTTTCAGTGACTGATGAGGTAAAGCCTGAAGATCAATGGAATCATGGAAATAGATTTTTTGAAAAACAACTCCTCTAGATATTGCCTGTCTTATGAGTGAAGCACCCCCAATGCACGTCAAGCCCAACTCCTGTCTTGTGGAACGACTTCTTAGGCTGTCAATTAATGCACTAGAAGAAAATGAAACATTTGCTCTATCAGCATTATTGCAAGTAATGCAATGTCAGATGGGTAGCATAAATGGACTCTACTGCCAAAACACATCTTTCAGTCATGAAGTATTTTCAGTTATTGCTTCCACAAGCAATTTCAAGTGCTTGGGAGCCTTATTCTGGTTCTCCCAAATGTCAGTTACTGTCCCTGCAACTGTCTCCTAGCAGCTTTTCATTCTGCCAGAGTCTTCATCTTCATTCCGACAATGACCTTGCACTTGCCTCTTTGATACACTGTTGCTCACTAAACTGTCCCCTCTGACACATACTGTCTAGTTTGGACTTGATACAGTATAGACAGGCAACTTCATTCATGGCACCATGTACTTGTATCTTGTGCATTCGAGACAAGTGTTGAAGAAGCATTTAAGTTACAATAAATTTAGTATAGCAGCAATCCCACAAACAAAAATTGTCGTTTAGAAAGCAAACCTGAGTCTACCAGGCTTAGGGTAAATACAGTAAGGTCCATTATACGTTGTTAATTCCAGTGCAGTTGTTTTGTTAACTGTGAATAAGACTAGACTGCAATAATGAAGAACATTAGCAAAAAGCTTTAATCAATTTGGGTCAGTGCAAGACAATCAAAACTTTAAAAAATAAATCTCACTGAAAATGATAATCTGTCTTGGCATTCCCTGTCGTCCGAAGACTGTTGCCAGTATAGTTTCGCACGTTCGCAAGTGGAATTGGTTCTCTGCTCTTCTGGGAAATCCAAAGTGACTTCATCGAATTCGAATTCTTAACTTTAACCCTCTTTCCATAATATCGAACCAGAGGCCAAAATTGGTTAGTCTTCGACATTGCACAGGTTAAAACAGATAACTTCAACATTGCAAAAAAACCTAAAAAATGAAGCGCCTAGCTAATCAAAAGTCGTTCTTCACCAAGGCGTCGTATCTTAAAGATGTCTGTATATTATTCATCGGATGACAACTGCTTTTGAATAACTCTTTACCTCTATGAAATTGTAGTCATAATCTCGAGAATTTGTAAAGCGCTTCTTTAAAGCTAAGCGCAGAGCACCAGCTTATTCACGAGTGCTGGGTCAAGTTAGACCGATTGTCCAAAGATGACATACGAACAAAGCCCGGTTGCCTGAGGACCAGAGAGAAGGGGACAGACTAAGCGACCAATGACTAATGACCTACTGAACCAGCTCAGAACTGTGCCTGGTTTATTCTGTGTTTTAAAGCCTCATTCTTGGCTGAGCGTTTGTGAACAGATCTGATGTCTTGACTTCACTTTTGCGGCGTGAATAAAGTCAACAGCAACGACTGTAGTTACCATCCACGAGAATGTGCTTGTGCGCCGCTATTATAAATCAGCAGACTCTGCATTCTCTAGAGCAACATCTGATGACGCAAAAGAACTGTTCCAGAAGGTCTCCAAACGATAATTATAGATTTTAGAACGGACACCTAAGCGCAGCGTAAACAAGTTTCTAAGTCAAGTGAGCCAATTTAATCATTTTTGTTACTTATACATAGCTATATATGTATACATGCAAGTGTAAATGTAAACGTGTTTCTATAGTGCCGCACGGCCTTTGACCATGCTTATTTTTCAATGAATTAATCGGGTGAGATCCTTCATCACCGCTGCCTGGCTGAATGGGCACCACGCCATTTAAAGTTCCCGTGTACGGAATAGGCATATTTATTGTATTTACATGAAAAAGGTTCTGCGCAGCGTAACAGATTAAATTCTACAGCATAGCCTTGTAGCAACGCACAACCAAGATTATTCTCGATTTCACTAAAATTAACCCTAAACGTGTTCAGCTCATCTAAAATTCAATTGCCCGAGCTGTCACTAGGACACCCAAGCATCATCATGTCACTCCTATCTTTCTAAATCACTAATTAGCTGAAAATCCTCGAACGCATTAACTTCAAAGTTCTTTCGCTAACCCATACATCTCTAAAAAAGCTCCCAACCTATTTATCTTCGCAAACTCTTCACCACATCCAATCATCCCACCGCCCTATCTGATTATTCTCTTGCTTCACTCTTGCGCTTTTCCCAGTAACTAAACATCTTAAGTTCTGTAAACGATCCATGTACTACACTGCACGTCGGCTTCGGAGCGATCTCCTTCCTGAATTCCACAATTCCCCTCCTATTGTCCCCCCTCCATTATCTGGCACAATCCCCTCTGTCTGGCACAATCCTCTATCACTCCACAGGATTTCCATTAAAACTAGTGCCGCGTTTTCAAGAAATCTTACTCTGGTCCATCCAATCCGCCGCCTTTAAACTCTGATCCAGAATTCTCTTGCCCTAACCATACAACCCCAGTTATAAAAATCACTTCTCTGGTTAGAGGTCCATCAGCGCATCCACTACAAAATCGTATCTCTTACCTACAGTGTCCTTCAAACTTCTCATCCCTCTTAGATTCGCCAGCTATTCACTATCCAACCGTCCAGAGCTAGGGCCTACTCGTTCTTCCACCTACCATTCTCTATGTCGGCTCATAGTCTCCTTATCTGAAATTCTGTAAAAGCTCCACGCGGCACCAGCTCTTTGGAACGAACTCCCGAAAGACCTTCGCCAGTTCGCTCATCCCCCTTTCCCTCCTGTCAATACGATCACTCCTCCGCTTGCCCTCTCTCCTGCATCTTTTCACTCAAGATTGAAAACCGAACTTATCAAGCTACCCTGGCCTACTTCCGCTCCTGGGCCATCCCATAACCACAGTCACCAACGATCTCCACCGTATCACCGTGGTCTAATCCTCCTCCCGGATTCTGATCTGGCACAGGAGCTGACAAAACAAATTGGCTGTTGCAGTCGTGACTTAATATAGCGCCTGTGATTAGCCTGTCTCCCTAACAAAGCTTTTGTGTGGCCCTGAGATATTTCGGAGATTTACATTTATATTCCATTTACATTTCTCTCAAAGTAAACACAACCCACTGCAACAATTCCTTTGTCTCCTTCTTTCTCTCATCTTCTGGTCACCAGATTTTGTTCTTCACTTGGCATCTCTGGAAAACCCTCTAGCTTAACGCAGTGCTCGTGAGTGAGGTAGTACTCCGAACTTAGCGTTTGAGCAGCCCTTTAGAATTCTCGTGTTTACGATTACGATGACCCCAAGCAGCTGTCGCCTATTTAACAGTTGATCGGATTCGGGTCTTTCTAGAATTATCAAGACAGAAAATGTCTTCTTTTTAGAATTTTCTTTTTATATTTAAAAGTTTATTTCATATATAAATCAAGTGTTAAAAGTCAATATTCGATGTTCTAGCTAAAAGATCTGCGCAGAGATTTAAGAGAAGGTGCAGTGTTGCAATCTC
Organism: Norana najaformis; assembly: GCA_964023275.1. Taxonomy (NCBI): domain Eukaryota; kingdom Metazoa; phylum Annelida; class Clitellata; order Crassiclitellata; family Hormogastridae; genus Norana; species Norana najaformis. Next base: position 31,457,127 of record OZ029922.1, read on the forward strand.
TGCGCATGCCTTCCACTCAAAACGTAAGTTCTCTGCTGATTCCTCCTCTTCCCTCTCGCAGCTCCATTTCTGAACACCATCCACCGTGGCTAACTGGTGTTGAATGTAGGTGCTGTCAATAAATTTCTCCAATACTCGGAAGTCTGCGCTGAACTCACCCACGTAGTTGCGCTTTTATTTTATATAACGACTGGAAGGAAGTCGAAAAAATTCAATCAGGTACTTTGCCAGCCATGGCTATAAGAGCAAGGGCGGCATAACCGTGAATCTAAGCCATATTCTAGACACGTCACCGTCAAAATATGTCCTTATCCTATATCAGGCCTACCATATGAAAGTATTACTAAACGATATTATCTTCTGAATTAAACACTCTCATTGGAAAATATATGCTGCAATTTATAAACGACTCGAGAGTGCATGGCCAAGTGACCAATGCAGCTGCCATTCACTTAAGGATGGAAGCGGTCGTTTATGGGCTTCTAGGCCATGTTAATTTCAGAGAACTCCGTCACCGACAGCGGATTGTCAAAACCGGAAGCACTGACAGTGGCTGTTGTTACCGTTGATGACGTATCTCTGCTTCCAGTTATGCTTCTGCATTTGGCGAGGACGTTTTCCGGTCCAACAAGAATGACGAAGACCATGAAGACGAAGAGAACAATCATTGCCAGGCTGCCGATGACGATCCCTGCAATCTCACCTCCGTTCAACGACTGCGAGGAAGTCTCAGCGCTCGACAGTTCCACAAAGGCATCTGCACATAAGAAACGACATCTAACACGAATGCCATGCACTTCATCAAGACTCGTGTTAGTCGTGTATAGTTAGCCTACCACATGTCCATCGACATCGATCAATTCGCCAACAAAATAACAAGCAGAATTGCAATGCTATCCGGCTTCACAGTGAACGAAGAAGCCGGAACATGTTAGACGATTTCAACATTGCAGTCTATTTTAAAGACAATTTTTTGGCTAGACCCGTTTCCGTTCTGCACAAGGCGCCAAGCGATATGCTGCACCGCAATCAGTAATCACGACTGGTTGTTACTCGCCGTAATCTCTCTTCATGTCTGTTAGCCCTCTCAGATCTCGGTCTAGATCTGAGGGTCTGAGGTGGGCTACGGTGTGAAAATAAGTGTTTTAGTTAAGATCTTGATGACTTAGTGTGAGAGCGGTCAGAACTGGGCAGCGAATTGGAAAACTCCGAACCAACTACCAAGAAGCACAGATCACGGAGTGCTGTTCTCTACCGTGTACATGTGGGAATATCTTACATTGCGGAAAAGTACAATACTCAGATTAGACTTTTGGATAGTTCACGAAAGCTCAAGTGCCATACAAGAAAGCTTAAAAACTGGATAAGAAGTGTGCACTATTACCGAAGGTTCACGTGGTCGCTCACTGGCAAATTAACTGTCAAGTTCACAGCTCCAAAGAAGAAGGGCCGTACTTACACTGTGCCATTAAGTCTTGCCCTTTTACGTGCAGTTGATATTGCTTACCTGAGTCTAGCGGTATTCTCCATCCCCCAGCCACTTGAAAGCTACTGAATGAGACTGCGAAAATCGGAGCAGGATTCAGGTCCTGGTAGGAAACGATCATGTTTGCGCCTTTCTTTCGGCCATGACCCAAACAGATATGACCGTTATACCAAGACAACCAGAAATGATTTTCCTGATTGCAAGAGAGAATGCTCGGCGTGTGATGCTCTGCCATCTTCTTGTACCGATTGCCCCGCCTTTCCAAACAGACAACGACCCAGTGACAAATACATTGAAAATCTCACGAAACGAAAAACTTTCAGATTTTATGTACGAATCATCGCAGTCATTAGCCTACAGACTGTGGTTCGGTTTTGCAAATTACTGAATCGAAGTCCAACGATTCTTGGGGTTTCTTCTGCATTTTTACTGTTAGGCCTATATTAGAACCACATGATTTCTATATTTAAATATGAAATCTGATCAGAAAAGAAGAGCCGCGTGTGTACGACACGATTCCTTCAATGACTCACCATATCGATGTCATGTTGTCTGGATCCTGTATGACAACCGTGTAGACGAAATCATTTTCCATCCACATGAAAGGAATTGCGCTCAGCAGAATCTCTGCATGAGAACAAGTCTGCAGAGCGAAGACCATCAACGACCGGTGCTTAACCGATAGCCAGCTTTCGTAGCTCTGGTATCTCTCCGTCCAAATACTCAGTTCAGATGCTGAAAACAGCAGCAGCAGCAACAACAACAACAATAACAATTTATTTTGTCATGTTCATAAAATAACACAGGTACAGATCAACTAATATGGCTCGTTGGACAATTTAAATAACGCCTTTGATTTGCTCATCGCTTCCTCTCGACTGCTCTTCTTCGCTCTGAGTCTGTCCTGACTCTATTTTGTCTCTACCTCGGGTTCTCTCACCAAGTCATGACGGCTACACCTCATCCGTTCATCCTCGTTCCTACAACATATATAGCGCCAGTTCCTGCTATGCCATATGCATATAGTTGCCTATATGTGTGCTTTTATAAGTAGCAGTCTTACCAGTGTTGATGGAGAACTTCCACTCGCCGTATGACTCGCTTCCACCGTGAACGGCCACCGCCTTAACCACCATCGGCTGTGGATCTTGGTAGGCGATAAGAGGTTCAGTGATCCGGTACTTGGTTCTGCCCAGCTGCACCAAACCTGCGTCCCAGCTCAACCAAAACGTCTCGAAATCTGTCGTGCTCAGTATGTTCGATTCGATGTAAGTCTTAACGAGGACGTTGCCTCTATAGAGAGCGTATTCCGTGTTGCGCTTGGATCCGATGGCAATGTGGTAGGCGTTCGTGGAGTCCCTATACGCGGCGCTCAGCACGAGACGCGCCCCGCTGCCCTGGACCTGGAAGTAGAACCATCGAACCCAGGAGTGTAGATGCAGCCACTTCATGTTTCCATTGTTGTTCGGAGTCACAAACGTCAGTTGGTCGCCTGTTACAAATATACAGCACATCGTCAGAAGGTTAGTTTGCTCATCCTACGCACCCACACACATACATAATTACACACATGATACATATATCATGTGTGCATATCGTGTATATATATATATCATGTGTATATATGCGGTCATCACTGTGGAAAGGTTAAATGTGTAGTTTGCAGAGCAGAACAGTCAACAGAGACGCAAAGTTTAGCGGCGATATAGTTTGTGTTTCGAGATGTCAAATGCAAGACACTTTCAAATGACTAAGAAATTACAGTTGATCGCAAACAACATCTAATCTAATCTAATCTAATCTAGGTTCAATATGTGTATACGAAAGTATTTATTTGAGCATTACTTCTCTACAGATGAACTTTTCGTTTTTAACTCTTCATCATCACTTGGTTTGACGAGAAGCGCCTTCGAAAGAAAATACTTGGACGATCCTGTCAAAATGCTGGGTTACACTGGGTCGTATCGTATGGTATTATGTTGTATTATGTCGTAATAGTGTATTGTGAGAGAAGATGGCCATCGTCAGATGAACGGAGACAACTTTGAAAGACGAAAGAGACAGATGAACGAAGGAGATATCAGACGGAGCCGTTGGCATGAAGCGATCTGGCGACAACTTACAAAGCGCTAAGATCAAATCTATTACAGACTTGATCTTAGCACTCTGTCTAGTTGCCTGGCTGACTTGGCTGAATAATCAGTTCATTACTTGCCGATCTGCAATAGATCGGCAGCCATTGAAGTTGGCCGAGCGTGTACAGAGAGATGAACCAGAAATCTCTACTGAATTCATATAGTAGACAAGGTGACCCGACAAAATAGCCCCGACAAAATAGCCCCGACAAAATAGCCCCGACAAAATAGCCCCGGCACAAGATAGCCCAAGACAAAATAGCCCCGAAAAAATAGCCCCGCTGTTACTCGTGTGGCGCGGCGCTAATACGCGAAACACGCGGGCAACATCAAGGGTAGAATAAAGTGATATGAGTCCTTTTCATCGGTTCATCGGTTCGCACCCTGTATAGTAGACCAGTGAAGAAACAACTAAAACACACATATACAAAAGGGGCGCTAATACGCGAAACACGCGGGCAACATCAAGGGTAGAATAAAGTGATATGAGTCCTTTTCATCGGTTCATCGGTTCGCACCCTGTATAGTAGACCAGTGAAGAAACAACTAAAACACACATATACAAAAGGGGCGCTAATACGCGAAACACGCGGGCAACATCAAGGGTAGAATAAAGTGATATGAGTCCTTTTCATCGGTTCATCGCGGAATTGCTCACAATCTTAGTATTTAGATTAATGTATACTATACCCAAATTTTACTGACTGTTCATTATACTTAAATCTAGAGATTACAAAAGACTACCTTTAAAGTTTTCTGTGCTGTAGGTATTAACGTTTTCGTTGTAATGACAACATGAATAATATTAAAAGTTTCACTTGTTTTGTTTACGGGGCTATTTTGACGGGGCTGTTTTGTCTATGGGGCTATTATGTCGGGGCTATTATGTCGGGGCTATTTTGTCGGGGCGATTTTGTCGGTGCGCCAGTAGACAACCGCATCTTCCCCAAGCCAGCAGCATCAGAATTGCATAAGTGTTCACGACTACTTGCAAAGACATGGACAACATCAACAGCAAAGATAAGAACTCTGTATTGTGAAACCTTGAAAGAAACTATCGACGATCTTTCAAAGTTGTCGATAAATCGGGCTTCGAGACGTCGACTCGCCCGATTGGTAGCGTAGCGTTAACTTGAATTACTCATTCCGCAGACTTACTATCAATATGAAACCAGATCACTTGACCGTGTTTCTCTGGCCATACGTAAGACTAGAACTGCTCTTGGTGCTCTTGTTTACTGGACCTAAATTTTAGAACTCCGTTCTGCTCAGGCGTTTATGTCATTTACCTTTTTTGAATGGCTTTTCTACCATAGGATGCTTCTCTGTCATGTGGACTGATCTTCTGGATAATGACTTGACTGCGGCTTGGCTTTGGTACGCCATCGGTTAGACACCGGCGTGGTAGAAGTTACTAATTAACCCCATTAATTAATAATATTAACTTGAGAATAGACACGCAGTCTTTGATTTTCACATATACGTAGTCTATAACTGAGTACGCGAACAGTTCAATGACAGCAGTACCTGATACGTCAACATACAGTGTCTAAACGAACGACATTTGTAACTCAGACTATCAACTCAACACATAGCAGACTACCGCTACAAAATCTTTTTCACTCTGTTCTCATAAAGCATCCGCAACTGCTTCATATAGGCTGTTTCCGCCAAAACTGCAGACAAGCCTAGATGTGCCTCCCGGTATTGCGCAAGCATGGGTTTTCCGATGACTCATCACTACGTAGGTTTAACGTTTCTCGCGCAAGCTGTCGCTTGGTGAAATGTGCTTTGCAAAGAATCACTGCTGACGTCAGCCTGCCTGCATGTATGCAGGGATCCGCCACTCGATCACAAACACGTCAACAACCCGAATGACATCACGGAAATTTCCTATGCAAGTGCATTTAAAACGCCGTGAATCGTTATCGGAAAAAGCACGCTCACAGAAAGATTTCTGGCATTAAAGATGTAGCACCTCTAACCTGTGTCTGTTTCGAACTCCCACGAGCCCTCTGAGTTGCTCGTAGAAATACTGATGGCATTAATTGGATGTGGTTTAACATCGGGCAGCTGAAGAATGTAATTGCGTCCATAAATTGATCCCCTTCCAACGCGGATGAATCCTCCCAACCAGCTGATCCAGAAGCTTCGAAACAGCGTGCAGCTCAGAATTTCTGGTGTCGAAGCTTCAACAATTGGATTGTACTCTTCCGACTAAATAATATAGGATGAAATAATAAGCAAACTGGCAAACCACCTGTTTCCTTATGACAAAGGTTAATTTCTAAATATGATATCATGTGAAAATGGAAGAAATCGATGATTGGCAAGGGGCTCGTTCGATCCCTTCCGCATCTTTTCAATGCTGTCTTACGACCTGTGCATTTCCGCACAGGCTCTTTCCCTGGAAACAGTCATGTAGAAATTTTATCTCTTTGCAACGAGACGACTTGTTTCAACTAACTGCGGTTTAATGCATCTTTACTTAACACGTGTGTTTGAATTCAGTGCCGGCGCTAAAAAAGCCATTTTATTTCAATCGATTCAGTCAGTACTGCGCACTGACTGTGTCTCTGACGATCGACATGTAACAGGTTCCGATGATCAGTTCGTAAGTCTCTTTGTCAGCCACTCCAAGAAGACCAGACATCGTGACATAGACATCTCGACAAGCGCGAACTCGAAAGGTGAACATGACGTCTTGGATGACACTCTCCCACATGGAATGGTAAGAGTGACTGGCAGGGGTGAGCACCATTAACGCATCTCCTGCAGAATTTAAAGCATTTTAACATAACCATTCGCATGTTACTCGGCAGCCAAGTCTGTCTATATATATATAATTCAATTGTATATATATATGTATATATGTATATATACAATATGTACAATTGAGTTATATAAAAGTCTGGCTCTTCAAGATAGTGCCATTAAGTGCATCTTAATGGCACTATCTCGAAGAGCCAGACTTTTATATAATTCAATCCCCACCTGACCAACTTCATCCATTAGGCTTACAAGTTCCAGAAGACATACGGACATAAGTGCTAGATTAGAAACTTTAAAAGCGAAAGCCTCAATCGATGAGACATTCCTACCTGCATTTCGACGGACCAGATAGTGGGCTCCGGCTTCATGTGCATTAGAGAATCCGACAGTGGAGACGAGGCTTGAGGTGTTATCAACCCAAGTAAGAAACGTATCGAAACCAACGGAAGGACCAAAGCCCACCCTGCGCTCGCTTCCACTCCACGAAACCCAGAATGCCCGTAAAGAATCACAACTGAGGATCCCTTGCGTCTGCACTTCCGCTATCGGTTGAGACGAGAAACCAGTGCGCACTCCGGACTTTGTGTTGTTCGAAACACCAATGTAAATCTGCTGCGAAGTCTCTTCAACGTCTTCCTAAAACAGAGCGACATCTTTTTGTTAAAACATCAGCAACAATAACAACAACAGTACTAACTCGTGCCAACTTGGAGAGCTTCATCTACCGAAAATCTTATAATTAGTTCACAGGTTTTCAGTGGCTCTCCAACCGGACCATCCTGCTTCAAAATTCACCATACGATCTAGAATAGAATAATAATAATAATAATATTTCTCCGGAATTTTTGAACAACCAAGGGATTATACTTACCTTGGTAAAAAAATATTATTATTATTATTATTAATACTAGTAATAATAATAATAATATAAATAATCATAATAATAATAAATAATAATAATATTAATAATAATAGCAAAAAGTTAGCTTGACTCGGTCTTGTTACTACCAATTAAGGCGCTTAGGAGTTGTTCGTTGTTCTGTTTCTTCCTTTGTCTTTACTATAATGATTCGTGCTATGATATGTTGTCGCATTGATTACTGAAACTCTGTGCTTGCTGGTTTGCCTTAGTATCGGCTGTTCTCGCTTCAATCAGTACTAAATTCTGCTGCCAGGTTCACAGCACATCTTCCCCGTTTCTCTCATATCTGAAATTGCACGTACAGCATTCAGCATTTTCATTAGCTCCCTATCCTATCTCGTATTCAGTTAAAACTATTGTCTCTGGTACTTAGAGCTCGCATGGGCCAAACTCCAAAATATCTTTTAGATCTTATTCAGCCAAACTCCAGTACCTCATTCCGTCCTCTACGTTCTCTAGGTCGTCTGGATCTAGTTGTTCCTCATGTCCTCGCTTGCGCAGCAAAGGGCTTTTGCTGTTGTCGGCCCATCTCTATGGAATTGGCTTCAGCTATCGTTTCGTGCGGGGGTCACTGTTGGCGATAGAGCTCAGCCAGCTCGCTGTTTAAAGACGTTCTTATTTCGCAGGGGTTCTCATGCTGGAAGCGCCACTGAGTATTTTTTTCTGTAAGAAGCGCTATATAAGTTATGAAATACAATACAATACAACAAGAACAATAACAATAATGATAAGAACAAACTGAAATCTAACTCAAACCAACTCAATTAAAGGCAGAAATATGTTTGCCACAATTACAGGATATGGCGAGAGAGCGATCCAAACATCGCTGCAGGCTTGAACTTCAAACACCGCATACTCTCTGTGGACAGTCGACAGAAAAACATAGAATGCTTGGCTCGATGTAATCGTTTCCGCTTGCGTGTAGTATTTGAAGGAATTCTCTAAAACAGATACAGCAACCAAATTCCATGTTGCATTTTCCGGTTACATCTTAAGCCGTCGCTGCAGTGAAAGTCACCGTTAGGTTAAGTAACTGACAATATTCTCGAGAATTTCGTGAAAGGAATTCAAAAGTAAGAATCGGAGAAACTCACCGAATTGAAAGCAGCATTTCGGTATGAAAACAGCGGGAAACAAAACAAGGCAGACAACGGGAAGTCAGGCGCATAAAACGCTGAAGAGTAAATAGAATGAATCGACAGACACATGGTGCTGAGCATCATAAGGCGACAAGAAAAAGACAGCAGACGGAGTTTACCCTGGAGGAGAGTGTTAGTCGGTGGTGGTTCGACAACAAGTTATCTGAAATATTGTGTCGCCTGGAGTAGTCAGCCGCAGATGCCTGCTGCTGCTGACTACCAAGGCTGAAGGGGTGAACTGTCTAACCCTCTGTTGTTCACATCGCTACCACAGTTCTTCTAAGGCGCTATACTTAAGGCCCTTTACAGATACCCAGATACATAAATTCATACATAATGCATACATATACACATACATACAAACATGCATACCAGCATATTACATACATACATATATACATTGATATATTCATACATACATAGAAACACACATATTATATATAGATATAAATACATACATATATGCATATATACATACCTACTCCTTTACGCCAAAGTTGGAAAAAAGCGCAATGCATACGCTTCTAAGAAATTAGCAAAAACTTCAACATATTTGCCTTTTATTCGCCACTATTTACATTGTTGTATTATTTGCTGAGCTTTTACTGTTCCTTTTCCCAGTTGTCCTACTGCAACATTTCCTGCCGTTTCGATTGTGTTTCTCGTCTAAAGCAGCTGCCGACCCTATAAAGAAACGTGCCCTTCGCACTGTTGGCTTGCTACCATGGTAGTTCTGCCAGTACTAAGCCCTTCTCCATGCACACAGAATAGGCCTATAGCGATTGAAAAATATTGCTTTTTCCAGACATCGCCATCATGATTGACTGCTACCAGTGAATTTCTAAGGCTACTTTTGTCAGAGTATTGAAGTGCACAGCCACCATGCAAAATATCCCCGGTAGTATCATCATAATAAAGCACATATTAATATGAAACAATTTTTACTAAAGTGCTGTAGCCCGGATTTATGGACTTCTCTTCCTGAGGATCTCGTTTGTAACCCTATTTCCGGCCTCTTAAAAATACATATAGACCTAAAACGCTACTTACTGTTTAAGCCTTGTAACAATGTTTTATTGTTTATTGTACTGTTTTGGTTACTTTGATGATTTGCACTTAATTATATTGCACAGAGAATTGTCAGACTAATACGATATAATATTTGTTTAAATTGAAAGCCGCCAGTAAAAAATAGACCCCTGTAAACGTGGCTAATTAGTATTCAGCGAGACTTTGACTTATTGATATTAGCAGCCTTAGTTTGAGTTATGGGATAATCACCTGTGAAAATATTTGATAGAAATGTGATATCATCTGAAGCTGTGGGCTACAGAAAAACATCAAAATAACCACAAGCACCAGAGGTGTGCGCCAGTGTTATGGAATATTTGCATACATAGGTACATACAATACATATATACATACATACATACATACATACATACATACATACATACATACATACATACATACATACATACATACATACATACATACATACATACATACATGCGTACATATATGCATACATACGTACGTATGTATGTACGTACTTACATATACACATGCACTGTTTGGCTCCCATCGTCTTCTTCAACTGATCGTCCTCTTACCGTCCGCCTTACGAATCAAACACACGTAATCGGCACAGCGGATTAGAACTAGAACTTCAGTTGCTCATGGGCTGGGTTGAGAGCGCTTATGAGTAGATAACCATAAAATGGCGCTATAGAAATTCTGCATGGAATTGGACCAGAAAAATAGTGACCGAGGTCGTCGTTGAACGCCCAGATTCCGGTGCTTCCATATCCGCAGCTGAAGCTGAGGTGATTGATTCCAACGAATTTTGGGTCGTTCCATTCGAGGAAGGTGTTTTTGAAAAGTTCTCCTCCTTTCCCAACTCGGATTGTTGCCTCTGTCCAGCTGATCCAAAATTCCCGGAACTGCGTGCAGTGGACGATTCCAGTTTCACTGTACTCTTGCATATGTACGTTTGCCATTCGGATGACTGACATAGTGTTGTTCCAGCCACCAATGACCGTTTCATAGTAGACTACGCCATCAGTCGGAGACAGGTTGATATGGACGTCGTGACAGGCCACGACGTAGAAGCGAAACTGGTTGTTTTTGTACTGAGTTGTCTTCCAAACGTACTGATATCGAAAGTCATCCGGAGTAAACACGGCCAAGTAGTAACCTACGACCAAGACACGTTTTCATAAGCAACTGAGTAAACAATATTTCCATAGAGCCTTCGAAGAACCTCTCAAAAAGGCCCTCCTTCCTCTCTGTCCTTGAATAATAATGTTAGAGGCCGAACAGCAAGTTCATCAGTACATGGTTGACTTGATGCAACGACCCACGTAACTCATACGCATGCAGTTCATGCTAATGTAATGAATATATGTATGTAGTTCATGTTATTATAATTAATATATGTTTGTAGTTCATGTTAATATAATGAATATAATTATGTATGTAGCTATTATACGTAAATCACGTGACCTGATCTATAATTAATGGATTGTGGTGTAGACGGACTTCATAATTATACAGTGCTGCGTGTAATGCAGTCCTTAACAGATCCGTGTTTTAACGAAACTAAGGGCAACTGCTGAGACCAGCAATGAATTATGCTTTTACATGGACGAGTAAAGCTTTTCACGCATCATGATGTTTTTATCTTAGCTTTGTTTTCAATGCTAGTCTAAGAATCGAGATTTAGTCTCTTTCCGTTTGAAGGCGTATGGACATGTTAAACGATTTTATCATATAATTGCAGGAATATGAATGAGAGGAATGTTTGCGTAAGGAAACCTTGATTTTCTTGCAGTTTCCAGACACCAGTTACTCCGAATCCAGTGCTGAAGGCAACGAAACGTATGTGATGAGCTATGTCGTTTGTTCTTAGCAGTTCCATGAATGTCTGTTCACCAACTACTGGACCAGTGCCAGTTCGAAGTCGATCCGACCTACAGAGCAGTGCTATTGGTAACTGCAGAGACAGCGTTACCAAGCAACTAAGCTTAACCTTTAGATGATAACCGCGACGTTTAACGAAAGTCATACGAATATCAAGCACTATTTCAGACGAGAAACTCACACCTGGTAGCGGTAACTTAGTTAATAATATTTAGTTTTCAAGGTAGATTTTAAATGAATTATAAAATCTCTTAAATTTAATTCAACAAACTGGTTTTGATGTCTTGATGAGCGTAATTGAAAGAAGTTGAAAGCATACAATTGGTTCATGGTCGTTTGAAGCGGTCAATTTAAAAGCGATGCTGAGATGAACAACCAGGTGGCTGATACATACCCCCATGAAATCCAGAATGTCCTGAACTCAGTACAGTGGGCAATGTTTGGTGTCTCGACATCTAAGTAGTGTCGTTGGTCTTCAAGAACTCCATTTCGATAAACGGACTTCGTATTTGACCAGCCCCCTATGACATTTTCGGTTATATTGAAAGTACTGTCCGCCTGAAAAACATCAAAGCAACGCAGTTCTGTTCAGTCCCATCAGTTTATAATTGAACTGGACTGACCTCTTTCCTGTTCTCACTGTGAGGGCTGTTACAGGGAGGAACTGTTATCCGGCATTGGAAATGTGATTGAACAACATGATGTTTCTAGACAAGGCCTCTGCGCAGTGATTTTTAGAGATGTCTTCGCTACCACTTAAAACTCATGTTAGAGCTAACTGTTGCTTAGAACGCCACCTGGACTTAGCACGAATCTGTAGGTTTTTTTGGTGGGGTAGGGTTATGTGACAATGTTGTTGAGCTGAAAATAGAAAACAGTTTAGAATTGTTTACTAACCCTCATCTGCATTAAGGCTACGTGTATGTCGCTACATGCGCGGGCGCTGAAGACAATGAAGTCTCTGTGTAACATTTCTAAACCGAAGTATTCATAACCGTACACATTCGAAGTGTAGAGAGTTGTCACATCTCCTTCAATTCCACAAATAATTCCATCATCTTATATAACACTACGCACAAAATGTTACCAAGTAAGCAAATCTAGGCAAATCTAATTTTTATTGTTTCATTATCTTATACACTGAGTCATACATTTTATTTTTAAATTTCAAATCTAACAAACATAATCTAAATGAAACGCTGATAATTCTGCCAAAAGGTAAAGATGACCCTAAGTTACTGAGCAGGAAATTTAACATTTGACGACCTTTTCAATGGTTGGTTTAGGACAAACCTATTCACACACTCGTTTTCCGTTGGAAGTTGTTATGTGCTCTTAGTCACTAGGGGTGTAAGGAATTGTAGCTGTTTTTCTGCCTCGTGTTGTCGTAGAGTATGTATGGATATTGGCTGAGCCTTGATTTGGCATGCGCTGTAATATGAAGTTTTGTCTGTAAAAGCGTAAGATGTATTCACATCATTAATCTAACGAAGAAAGACACTCTACGTGTAATTGGGAAATGGTTATTTACCTTGAATGACCTCATTGGCAGTATAAGCGTCGACCACTTTCAGTAAAACTCCTTTTAAAAAAAGACAGCGTATTTATAATAGATGCAAATGTATTACTACTAATCTCAATTCATTCCTCAAGGGACTGGATTTTCCCTATAGCTAACTTCGAAAACTAAATAGCCAAGCAACGAGAATTTAGTTCTTGTGACATGAAACAGTACGAGAATGGTACGTGTTCTGATTTGAACTTATTGTTTTAACGAAACACGTCCGATTGATCGTAGGTCAACGGCCCCACACTACTTGACATCGATCGGTTTGTAACGCACGTTCGAGACTCCTCTCGTAAGATGACCACTGTGCAGGGACAATGAACAGGTCAGCAATACACCATTGCATTGATTTGATGGGATGTCATAATAATAATGGCAGTATACAAATTTAATAATGAAAAAGAGAACTAAAGAAGAAAGAGAAGGAGAAAATTCTATCTTGATTTCAGTTACTATGTAAGGTATTAAAATCATCAACTGTTTGTTCAATATCGGCAGTGAAATGCCAGGCATTGTTTGCTTATCGTTCCTAATAGAAATAATCATAGAGTTATAAATGGCCTGTTAAGTCACTAGCGGGAACTTGACGAGAAGTTGAAACGCAATAACAAGCAGCCCACATGAAGTCCATATCTTCTGTTGAATAACGTGACAGTTAGCGCAATCAGAAAAGCATGATTTTCGAACAGAATATGTATAGCTTCATTATGCAATTCTACATTAATTATAACTGTGGACAAATAGGAATTCCGACGTAGGCCAACTTTAAGCGAATTATAGTATTTACACTGAAATCTGAGCACAGACAAGAAATATATTGTAGGAGTGGCATACCTGCTAAAAGGAACGCTGTGATCATTTTGTGTTGACGCTTAGAATTCAACGCAAAGAATGCAAAGTCTAACGTCAAAGCCAAGACTGAGCGATATAATTATTCTGCCGGTCAACCTTCATCATAGACGCCCCTCGACGATAATCATATCTGAGCAAATATCATGTAGTGGCAGTTTCAAGGACACTCTCCATTGGACGCCCACATCGACAGATGTTACCAGTTGTCTTCAGTTGTTCAGGTGAAGTACAGCAAAAATACCGATGAACACTGCGAAGTGAGATTTAAAGGCTAATGTTATGTCCTAAACTCAGAGAAAGCTTAGGGAGACAAATGAAGGCTATCACAAACACTATGAATAAGCATAAGCAATAAGTTTCAAACATCCTATTTACGGAAACCGATCTGAGGAAACCAGTTGGTTTTTCTTTTGCACAGACAGTGACCTTCTTGAACAGACCCCGTCCAAAGCACACAGCCACGATACTACAATAGCATGTCAGACCGACTTCACCATCGTTACCATCGTCGTCGTCATCATCATCATTATCAACAAGGTCGTCGTCGTCGTCATGTATCTTCGACGGTAATCGGTCTTACCGAGAGGACTTGTGCCAGAGTTGCGACTGCGATGACGATTGACCTGGAGACAAAAGAGACGAGGAAGAATCGATCAAGAATCAGCTGCCCTTTCTATCGCTTCAACCGATTTCAGTCATGATCAGCATCGATTAACAACATCAGCAGCAAGACGTCATTCGCGACACCGTTTAACCCACTGGCAGAGGCAGAAGAGACGGAGACAGAGACAGAGACGGAGACAGAGACAGAGACAGCAACGTAGACGGAGGCAGAGAGAGAGAGAGGGAGGAAGACAGAGAAAGATAGAGTTAGATAGAGAAAGAGAGACAGACAGACAGACAGACGGACGGACAAAGAGAGACAGAGAGAGACAGATGGAGCAAGAGAGAAAGGATGAGACAGAGAGACAGGCAAAAGCACACAGACAGACACACCTATATACGTAGGCATACACAACAGACAGACAGCTAGGCAGGCAGACAATTTGACTGACAGACACAAAGGAAGACAAGAAGAACTGAAACAGAATAGCGGTACAAGAAAGCGGAAGGAAATGCAGGATCCAGAGAACCGTCTCTGCGAACAAAAGACAATCACCACACATCAAGAAATCAATCAGCAGAAAAAATGCTGCAATCAGTGTAGATTTTCACGGAGCTCTGCAATCACTACACTGCAATGTCTGCAGGAAATAGTTGGCGTCAAGTCTAAATTGGAAGTTACAGAAGATAATGAAACCTTTGCATCTTGGGGTTCGTCACAGATCGACCGATCACAGGTCGCTGTCTCTTCGTATGTCGAGGTCCATAGTAACTGACCCTAGTGGGATTTCCAGCTCCAGCTGGAGCTGTTGCTTCTAGCACCACAACAAGACTCAGTTAGTTACTCACAAATTGCCTCTACGAACGAGACATTCCAATCGATCGCCTCTTACACATTTCTTGCTTATCTATGCAGATACTTAACCACAAAACTTGGTTCCCGATTTACTATTTTCGATCGGTCGCTCATTCGGTCGGTCGCTCATTCGGTCGGTCGGTCGGTCGGTAAATGACTTGAAGGAGTTGGCGTTGCCCTGGGTTCAGCTGTTCCTGCTCTACTGGACCTTGATTATCACCTGCTGAAATGTCACACTATGTCTAATGTGGACCAGACTTTGAGAAACCATCCACTGAAAGTAGTAACAGCGCTTCTGAATCGGGTTGAAAACATTCTTGACCCTCAGACTCAGAGTTCTTTCAGGCGCTTCATGCTATTTCTTGCTTGCTGGATCCTGTCACTTTTCACCAACTGACACAGGGAGGTTGGGTTATGGTCGGGGATCGATTGACTGATGGATGGTTCAACCGAAGCAGCATCGACTGAATCGGGAGAAGAAATGAGAAACAAATGGCACGGGTTGAAGGCAATTTCTACTTGTCCAGCGTCTGACTAGCGATCGCCTGCAATGATGACCGAGGTCGACAGAGGCGCCTAATAAATTAGCTGATCATTAGGAAGCAAGGACTTCTGCAGAAGTAATGTCTGAACGGACAAGAAACAACACGAATCAACGGCGTATGTTATGGGTTGACTGTCAGCCCAGACAACACATGTTTCATCGATTGACTGACAAGAATCATCTATCTATCGGCCTAACCGTCTATCTGTCTGTCTATCTGTCTGTCTATCTACCCTGTTTCTTTATTTGTTTGTCTATCTATCTGTCTGTCTATGTGTCTGTCTATCTACATGTTTCTCTATTTGTCTGTCTATCTATCTGTCTATTTATCTATGCAACTGGGCCCGCGTGAAGCGTGAAAACTTATCGAGATTTCACTACGTGGTAGAACAGAGTGACCAGCGTAGAAGGAGGACCTACCAGGTGGTAGACCAGATGACCAGCGTAGAAAGTGGCGAGCAAGAAGACGCCGACGGTGTCCGATATCTTGTCGACGGCCTACAGCCACATCCCATGCCCCTGCGTCGCTGGCCTCCTGTCCACTTCGTCCAGCTGCTGGTCTTTGGCGCCGCTACGTTGCGTCCATAGTTGGCGCCACAGACGATGCTCCGCAGTCGAACGACGTACAGGCACAAGAAGAAGAAACAACGACCGAGTCCTCTGGCGGACACCACAGCAGCTACACAGCAGCGCCGCCGCACGACTAATCCGCCGCCGCCGCCGCCGCCGCCGCCGGTAGGTGTCGCCTAATCCGCCTCAGAATGACAGACAGACGAAGGAGACGAACGCTGGCCGTGCGCTATTGGCATACTTGACGCAAGTCATTACAACACACTCCCGCCGCACCCTGATCCCCACCCCACCCCACATGAGAAGCCCTCTGCTGCCTCCAGTGGCATCTATTAAGCGCGGTCAGCGGACCGAAACAACGGCGGACGAACAACAGTGAAACACTCGCCACCCCTTCCCCTTCAGACCCGACCTCCGCCGCTGCACGCACGCACACACGCACACACGCACCCACGCATGAACGAACGACGACGCCTATTAATAGCACGGGCTGTAAATACATATGTATTTATGTATGTATGTATGTATGTATGTATGTATGTATGTATGTATGTATGTATGTATGTATGTATGTATATATGTCTGTATGCGAAGGTATTCGATGCATTGCTAGGTGAGGCATTTTGAAATGTCTGTCTGTCTGTCGGTCTGTCTGTCTTTTTTTCTTGGTCAGTGTGTGTGTGTGTGTGTGTGTGTGTGTGTGTGTGTGTGTGTGTGTGTGTGTCTTTCTTTATCATCTCTTCTAACTTGGACGCGTTTTACTGAAAGGCTAACGGACAGGAATGACAGGCGAACTGTAGTCGCCTAAATCAACATAGTACAAGTCCTATACACACGGCTAAAAATACACGCTCACGTATTACTAACAACACACACACACACACACACGCACGCACACACACACACGCACACATACACGCACACGCACACACGCCTCTATACAATTGTGTTATAAGAAAGTCTTTGAACACTACAGCTTCTGTAGAAGCCACGAAGCAGTAACTGGTGTTATTCGGAAGAGGTCGTCAGCAGCGCTGGATTCCTTGCAATTCTCACTCGCAGCGAGAGACGGGTTTTCCGCTAAGATTTGAAAAGGGGTTTGATACATAAATCGCAGAGCATTGAATAGACGAAGTGAACAAAACTCTGGTAGGCTTCATTATGTGGCAGCCCATTCACCATATCAATAGATCGATCAGTGAGAGCGAGCGAGTGAGGGAGGCGAGGGATGGATAGAGGGAGATGACTGAGTAACCCCCATACAAGGCTTAATTAGAGATACAGAGGAACCTCGGAAGCCAATAATTGTGTATCTACGTAACTGGCTGAAAACAACGCACAACGACCCCTCCCCCCTTCAGTCCAGCCAACTAGGACAGGCGCACGAAGTCGCCTAATGAATGCAGCATTCGGTAATTTCTGTATCAATCAATTCTTCACCAAACATTCGTAGAATAAACACACAAAAACAAATAAAAAAGTACAGGTTAACACATCAGGACAGCAGACCACCCTGTATGGTTATAGTAGAAGTTGCCACACCCATAACCCTATGAGAACAGCTCAATTCAGGTGAGAAAAACCAATACATAACTGACAATAGCATTATCACTGAGTGAACATTTTCTTTTCCGGTGAGCCAACAGTCATTAATGTTGAGCTCCTGTGTGAAGAACAGAACAGAATCAACATTACTATGACTGATTTTAAACATTTTACGTATGGCAGCACTGAAGGTGTACTCTAAGGAGTTTAGTTCCTCTTGGTGAGGCTAACAGTTTCCATTCCATAGAGGAGGAAAGGTTTACAGTGGGTGCTAACAAGGTGCAGTAAAACAGGCTCTCAGAATCTGTGACATTTGCTATAGAGCGAGTTGAATGACTTATAAAACTTAACTCATTTGTGCAAGACTGTAATTTGTCGTTGAATATGACCAAGGAAGGGTCGTTGTAAACAGCAAATTAGGCTTTTTGAACAGATTGAAAATATGAACTGTTTTTTGTTAATAATTTTATAGAATTTGCGACACTTTATGGATGATTTGGCGTGAGTTCACGTGGTGTTGTGGTTTCTGATTTGGTAGATTTTTTTTCAATTTAATAGTGTGTCCAGTAGTTATTGTGATATTTATCAGTATATAATGGGGTGCCTTCTTTGATGGAACTCGTAATCAGGTGGTGTTCGAAACATCTACTTTAAAAGCTGTAGACGCCTGAATCCACTCTATAGGGTCGAAATAAGAGCGTCGCAGTGCTTTTAATGTGACGTGAGGCAGGGTCGTAGCTAGGTATTTTGGCACCCAAGGCGAGTGATGGCAATCGCCTACGTAATATAAATTATGAATTTTAACAAAAGCAGCAAGTAAGAGAAACGTCACGTGTCGAACATTAATTGATGACCTGATATTGACGCTGACCAAAAACTCAAATGAAAACTTCCTAGCCTTGACAACTGCACTGTCGTCGAAGAAAAACGCATCCAAGTAGGCCCTTCGACGCACAATTGCGGCATTTGGAAGCTTCTTTTCAAACCACTGTTTAGACATTGGTGGTCCATTTTTATCATCATGGAAATGACTGTCACAGTTTTGAAGCCGATTGGTTCATGTCTTTAGCATGTCGTTGAAAATGTTTGAAAGAAAATCGGCATGGCTTGACGACTACATTTTGTAAGGCTTTCTTTCGAAGCATTTTAGTTTCCTTTGTTGAGTAGAGTTAAAGCCGAGCTGATCAGTATTTGCATTTGCATTCTAAGAAATTGTGGCAGGGCTCCTTCTGGGTTTAACTCCATTAGATCGCGACAGTCTTCCCTTGTTGTTACTTACTCATTAGACTGCTTAAAAATGTCACTGGATTCTTCGTCTTAGTCATCCGAAACTGTTGAAGAATCTGCCTTTCTAGAAGCTGCCGTGAACTGCGTAGAACTTGCTGCTAGGTCGATTGCTCTTTTCTATCGCAATTTCCTGAACTGAGTTCCGTTTAGTTTCACAATTCGATAAAGGCAAACGTGATGAACAGAGGTACTGAACCTGGATATTACACCTTACACATATCTACGATTTTGACTCGGTGAACTTCACCTAAAGCCGGCCCTGGCTTTAGGAAAAGGCCAGCATCGTAACTGCCTAGGGCCTCCTGCTTTTTACTAGAAGAACGCTGACGCTCTGGGCCTGAGATACTCATGAGATCAAGAGACTAAGTCGGTTAAAGTCTAGAGTTGAAAGTCGAGTGTAGTCTTTGGATGCAGATGACAAAAATGCCTATGAGAAATTTTCAGTTAGATGCCCTCTGCTGCCTCTTGGTTAACGCTGGCCATGCCGGCCTCACCACTCCCCTCTCCTCCCTTAGCTACGCCGCTGTTGGCCAGTCACGTCAAAAGTTCTGTCGTCGGTTTTAAATTATCGCAACTTATTAACCACCATTTCCAAGTGTCCAAAATTTCAAGATGTCACATTACGTGTCCCATTACATTTCACATCACATTTAATATGACGTCAATTTCGCATCATATTTCACATCACAGTTCACATCACGTTTCACATCACATTTTAGATGTGGCGTCACATTTTACATCACACACATGTCAAATCACATGTGATATCACATTTCACATCACATCGTATTTTACATCACCTTACACATCACATTTTACCTTACGTCACATATCATATCACGGTTACACCACATTTTACATCGCATGTCACATCACATTTCACTTCACATTTTACGTCTTGTCACGTCACATTACGTGTCACGTCACATTTCACATCACATTTCACATTACATCGAGTTAAATACCTCAAGTCAGTACAGAATGTCAGCTTTCGTTACATTATGAAAAGCACATGACATGCGAACGGTTAGTAAATCTGAATGTGAGGCACTTAATTTGCGGAATATGGTAACAAATTTGCTTTCTACTTGGTTTTATAAACTTCGCAGGACAGTCAAGTTGACAACACTTTTAACTATATATTTTTTATGTGGGTCATAATTTTAGTGATTTATTTTGTGAAGTTCATCGCGGTGAGTAAGAAAATGTGTTTGTACTTGATCCGTGCACAGAAAAGCGAGTACAATTGAACATTATTAGGTGGTTTGCTAGAGAGAGTAATTTTCCTTTATTTTGATCTCTGTTGCATTGTTGCTTTGAACTTTACATACATACAAACAAATGATTCTTTCACTTGACTGATATTTAATTTCGGTAAAGGTTTTTGTAGATTCTTTTTTGTTTGCAGAAACTGTAAATGGTTTTTTTCTGGAAAAGTGGAGAATGTGTCCTGTCAAAGAAGGCACTGCTGCTGACCAGTTACATGGCGAGCCTCAACGACAGGAAGTAAGAAGTACAAGCGAGGTTTGCTTTCTTCTACTCCATCTTCAGTTACTGTGGAAGATGAGGGTGAGTGTTTGCTTTTCTTAAATTACATTTAGTGGCCTAGAGCAGAAAATACTTTCTGATGTTGGCGGCTGAATCGACTTTCATCACGTAGATTTCACCAGAGACGTTGATGCTGATTATAGTTGAGGTTTTAGATTGAGCTGGTGGAAGTTGAATCTCGTCAGGAATAGCAGTATATAATAGGTTGATGCTAATCTTATTCGTTGTGATAGATGTGGAAAGAAATAAATAATCTGAGACTTCTATAGTTGAGCTGTGGTTGGCGTGCTAGCCAAATTCCAGGGTCACAAGCGAAGAGGGGAATCAGAGAAGACGCTGAAGCACTTTATGGAGGAAACGAGTCCAGAAAGAGATGAGTTTTGAGATGATATGTAAAGGCCAGGAGAAACTTTTGAGATGTAAAGTTTGCCAGACGACCATCACTGATTGTAGGGTCGACGACAAAAAGACATATATGCCAATAGCTGTCCTTGTTCCTGGAACAGTTAGATGAAGACAATAAGGGCTCCTCGAATATAAAGTCTTTAGAGTCAGCGCAGAGTGACGATAATGAGGTTGGCTGAAATATGTATATGATTATCGGGTCTTGACATTTAGTTGTAAGACTAAATAGAGTATTGTAGAAACCATGAAATGTTGTGCTTTAGTGTAAGAATTTCTGTATAATTATAAAGTGACGCTGTACATATGCAAGAAAGCGGTTGTTAAATTGTTATTTAGATTATGAATAACTTTGGACTAGGCTTGTAGTAATTAAGTGATGTGAATCACATTTCAGTCATATTCACCTTGTGACTCAATTATATTAACATTAAGATTCCTAGGTATATTCACTTTCGCTTCAGAGACATATTCACATTCGAATCATTCGGAATGAGATTCACATTCATTTTACCCCGATATCATGCTATGTAACTCACATTCGGTTTCAGATTCAAACAAAAGCTAATTCTTTCATAAACGTCTACACAATTAATTTCAACGTCAACTCTAGTGGTACAATTACCTTAGCTCCTGCAAAGCAACATTAACCAATATGATCTAGATAACTAGAGCGATAACATACCTTTAAAAACATCACGAGTCAACGCCATATCCTTCTGTAAGTCACATCAACAACATCTTATAGGTTAATAGATATTGTTATATGACTATCGTTACATATTCTTACATATATGAAAAGTGTATAGTATTCTGTATCATTGGCATAAATGTATGGTGCAATTTCAGCTATTGTGAAATTTAAATTAGCTTTTGTTTAAGTAGTATGCAACCTATTTGGGAATCCTTCTACACTTCTTTGAAAGTAGGTCCCATTTAATTTTTACTCTACCAATGTCCAGCTTGTAGATGACACTTCCGTTCGCCTTCTGGTGAAATCGAAGGACTTGGTGACAAATTGTTTTTCATTTTTTGGTAAATTTTATAAAGTGATACTAGTCACCGATTTGAGACGATACTGCAGGTCGACTCGAAGGGGACTAGTAGAATAGTGTTTGTGAAGAATCAGGGCCTTTTTGAGGTTCTTAAAGGGCGCTCTAACAGTGGTTGGATGCGTACAGACATACAAATGGTTCTCACTTGTAATTAATGATTTTTAATTCAAATAATTGTTTAAGTAAATGCTTGTTTTGCAGAAATTGGTAGTGGTTGTTTCTGGAGAAGTGGAGAATGTGTCGTGTTAATGAAAGAACTACTGCTGACCAGTTGAGTGGCAAGGCTGAAGGACAGGTTGTAGATGACAAGTGAGGTTTGCTTTCTTCTACTCCTTCAATTACTGCGGAAGATGACGGTGAGTGTTTGCTTTCTTAAATTGCATTTAGCGCCCTTGCGGAGCAGAAAATACTTTGTGATGATGGCGGCTAATCGACTTTCAGCATCTAGATTCCACCAGACATGTTGATGCTCATTATAGTTGAGTTTTCAGATTGAACTGGTGGAAGTTGATTTGCGTCAGGGTTAGGATCATATCATTGGTTGATGTTAATGTTATTAGTTATGCTAGATATGGAAAGAAATAAATTAGCTGTGAACTCTATAGTGTCGGTGTAGTGATGCTTTAGTTGATGGTTGATGTGAAAGAAATTGTACAAGGGAAACTGCTGGGCGAATCTGGTCACAAGCGAAGAGGGGAATAGGAGAAGATGCAGGAACGGCCTACGGAGGAAATGAGTCTTGAATTGATGTGTAAAGGGCAGGACCGACCTTTGAGATAACGTTTGCGAGAAGGCAGTTCCTGATTTTAGGGTGGATGACAGAAAAGACATGCATGCCATGAGCTGTATTTGTTCCTGGAATAATCAGAAGAAGGCAATAAGGGCAGCATGAATAGAAAGTCTTGGGAGTCCATGTAGAGTGAAGATGGTGAGGTCTGCTGAAATGTGTATATGATTAAACGGTCTTGAAATTTATTCGCAAGACTAAGTGGAGTCTCGGTGAAACTTTATGAAATTGTGTGGGTTAATGTAAGAATTTTTGTATAATTAAAAATGCCCAATTGACGCTGTACATATGCAAGAAAGCGGTTGTTAAATTGTTGTTTAGAGTACGAATTACTTTTGACCAGGCTTTTATAGTAACTAGGTTACATTCACGACATTTCAGTCATATTGACGTTAACCCTAATCATATTCACATTCGAATGCGAATCAGCTGCGAATCGTACTTATATTAAGATTGAGATTCCTAATCATGTTCACATTCGAATGAGAATCAGCTGATATTAGTACTTATATTAAGATTGAGATTGCTAATCATATTTACTTTCGAATTAGAGTCCATAAGAGATTCAAATTCAGATCTGGTTGACAAGCGCATTAAGTTGAGGTGGATATTGATTCCAATGAATCTGTGTAACTGACATTAAATTTCGGATTCATACAAAGTTAATTCTGTCATAAAGGTCCACACAACTTCATTGAAGTCAATATCAAGCGAAGTAGTAGAAATACTGTAGCTCCTGCAAAACCCACAGCTGTATCTAATCGAATTTCTTGTTCTATTTACATTCTCATTGAAATTCATATTCATATGCGATTAGTACAAGTTGGGGAATCGTTAGTGTTTATGTTCAGATTTGCGTTGATATGCGCATTTAATTGAGATTGAGGTATGCTATTTAATTGGTAACTATGTTCTAAGTATCAGGTAACAACACTCCTGAAGTTCGGTGTACGCGAGGGACGCTAATTCAGGAGACGATCTACGCCTTGAGCGTCCCCGAACATCCTGTAGGTGTTTCTCGTAATGTATTAAATACTCGTGGACGCTATTTCCGAACATTACCACAAAATGAAAAAATTTATAATGTGATGTTATAATTTATTAGACGATACTATATACTATACTACGGTGTATTGTATGAATATACTTCTGAATGGGATTTTGAATACGATTCAGGAATTTCATTTCAACGCAAATACTATACTGTAGGGTTATAATATGATGAAAATACTTGTAGTGGTAATTACTAATATGTAGGAATGCTTTCGCGCAAGTACCGGTGGTAGCCTTTGCAAACGTAGAGTTTTTTTAGGAGATTGTATCTTGAATCATAATCTGACTTCTGATGGCTCTATAAAACGAACAGTGTAATGTGACAGCATTGTTTTTTCTGATGGCTCTATAAAACGAACAGTGTAATGTGACAGCATTGTTTTTTCTGTTCAGTTGGAGGTTTCGTTTTTGCTTGTGCTTGGCTTTTGTTTTCTTATATGTCGTAGAAATGGTATTATCCTGTGAAATTTATATTGAAATTGCGTTGAAATGAAATTGCTGAATCGTATTCAAAATCCCATTCAGAAGTATATTCAATTCAGATTTGCATTGATATTTGCATGTAGTCAAGGGTAAAGGAGTATAGCAGTCAACACACATAACACTGGTAAAGTTAACCGTAGCTTGAGGAACCTAAATAACAAGTTTCTATGGAGATTTGTATTGATTTTGCGGTAATATTCGGAAATAGCGTCCCCTCACGTGTGAATCGTAATGGATAAAATTCTACGGGACGCTCAGTCAGCATATAACCCAGCTATCCCATACATAATCAATAGTGCCTAACCCTAACCCTAACCCTAATCGTAATTGGTAACCCTAACCCTATTCTTTAACCCTACTTTCTAACCCCAACCCTACTTTGCAACCAAAAACCCTTCTTTCACACCCTAACACTATTCTCTAACCCTAGTATCTAACCCTAACCCTATTCTGTAACCCTAGTTTCTAACCCTAACCCTATTTTCGTAAGGGTTAGGGTTAGGGTTAGGGTTAGGGTTAGGGTTAGGGTTAGGGTTAGGGTTAGGGTTAGGGTTAGGGTTAGGGTTAGGGTTAGGGTTAGGGTTAGGGTTAGGGTTAGGGTTAGGGTTAGGGTTAGGGTTAGGGTTAGGGTTAGGGTTAGGGTTAGGGTTAGGGTTAGGGTTAGGGTTAGGGTTAGGGTTAGGGTTAGGGTTAGGGTTAGGGTTAGGGTTAGGGTTAGGGTTAGGGTTAGGGTTAGGGTTAGGGTTAGGGTTAGGGTTAGGGTTAGGGTTAGGGTTAGGGTTAGGGTTAGGGTTAGGGTTAGGGTTAGGGTTAGGGTTAGGGTTAGGGTTAGGGTTAGGGTTAGGGTTAGGGTTAGGGTTAGGGTTAGGGTTAGGGTTAGGGTTAGGGTTAGGGTTAGGGTTAGGGTTAGGGTTAGGGTTAGGGTTAGGGTTAGGGTTAGGGTTAGGGTTAGGGTTAGGGTTAGGGTTAGGGTTAGGGTTAGGGTTAGGGTTAGGGTTAGGGTTAGGGTTAGGGTTAGGGTTAGGGTTAGGGTTAGGGTTAGGGTTAGGGTTAGGGTTAGGGTTAGGGTTAGGGTTAGGGTTAGGGTTAGGGTTAGGGTTAGGGTTAGGGTTAGGGTTAGGGTTAGGGTTAGGGTTAGGGTTAGGGTTAGGGTTAGGGTTAGGGTTAGGGTTAGGGTTAGGGTTAGGGTTAGGGTTAGGGTTAGGGTTAGGGTTAGGGTTAGGGTTAGGGTTAGGGTTAGGGTTAGGGTTAGGGTTAGGGTTAGGGTTAGGGTTAGGGTTAGGGTTAGGGTTAGGGTTAGGGTTAGGGTTAGGGTTAGGGTTAGGGTTAGGGTTAGGGTTAGGGTTAGGGTTAGGGTTAGGGTTAGGGTTAGGGTTAGGGTTAGGGTTAGGGTTAGGGTTAGGGTTAGGGTTAGGGTTAGGGTTAGGGTTAGGGTTAGGGTTAGGGTTAGGGTTAGGGTTAGGGTTAGGGTTAGGGTTAGGGTTAGGGTTAGGGTTAGGGTTAGGGTTAGGGTTAGGGTTAGGGTTAGGGTTAGGGTTAGGGTTAGGGTTAGGGTTAGGGTTAGGGTTAGGGTTAGGGTTAGGGTTAGGGTTAGGGTTAGGGTTAGGGTTAGGGTTTAGGGTTAGGGTTAGGGTTAGGGTTAGGGTTAGGGTTAGGGTTAGGGTTAGGGTTAGGGTTAGGGTTAGGGTTAGGGTTAGGGTTAGGGTTAGGGTTAGGGTTAGGGTTAGGGTTAGGGTTAGGGTTAGGGTTAGGGTTAGGGTTAGGGTTAGGGTTAGGGTTAGGGTTAGGGTTAGGGTTAGGGTTAGGGTTAGGGTTAGGGTTAGGGTTAGGGTTAGGGTTAGGGTTAGGGTTAGGGTTAGGGTTAGGGTTAGGGTTAGGGTTAGGGTTAGGGTTAGGGTTAGGGTTAGGGTTAGGGTTAGGGTTAGGGTTAGGGTTAGGGTTAGGGTTAGGGTTAGGGTTAGGGTTAGGGTTAGGGTTAGGGTTAGGGTTAGGGTTAGGGTTAGGGTTAGGGTTAGGGTTAGGGTTAGGGTTAGGGTTAGGGTTAGGGGTTAGGGTTAGGGTTAGGGTTAGGGTTAGGGTTAGGGTTAGGGTTAGGGTTAGGGTTAGGGTTAGGGTTAGGGTTAGGGTTAGGGGTTAGGGTTAGGGTTAGGGTTAGGGTTAGGGTTAGGGTTAGGGTTAGGGTTAGGGTTAGGGTTAGGGTTAGGGTTAGGGTTAGGGTTAGGGTTAGGGTTAGGGTTAGGGTTAGGGTTAGGGTTAGGGTTAGGGTTAGGGTTAGGGTTAGGGTTAGGGTTAGGGTTAGGGTTAGGGTTAGGGTTAGGGTTAGGGTTAGGGTTAGGGTTAGGGTTAGGGTTAGGGTTAGGGTTAGGGTTAGGGTTAGGGTTAGGGTTAGGGTTAGGGTTAGGGTTAGGGTTAGGGTTAGGGTTAGGGTTAGGGTTAGGGTTAGGGTTAGGGTTAGGGTTAGGGTTAGGGTTAGGGTTAGGGTTAGGGTTAGGGTTAGGGTTAGGGTTAGGGTTAGGGTTAGGGTTAGGGTTAGGGTTAGGGTTAGGGTTAGGGTTAGGGTTAGGGTTAGGGTTAGGGTTAGGGTTAGGGTTAGGGT